>OVAN01008376.1:0-18260 GCA_900406275.1 Anastatica hierochuntica | reverse complement strand
TCCGAACCCTGAAACCTCAATGGACTTAGGGTCCGAGTTAGGGCTTTACATATCCGCCCTACCTCGGCTTGGCGGTATGTCCTTAACTATGGCATTGGTTTACACATTCAACTAGGAAGTTTGTTTATATCTCTTTGGTCTAGTTATGGCCAGACGCTGAGGGAATAAAAGTACCCCCAACGGACTTAAGTTATATAAATATCTACTAAATTTTTAATTGGGTCAATATTACAAGCTATCAAAAAATATGAATAATTAAATTTTATTTGGGTCAGAAAATGTTCAGTAAAAACAAAGAAAATTCAGTAAACGTAATGTACCCTTCTCTCTCTCTCCCTCTCCCTCTCTCCCTCTCTCTCTTTCTCTCTCGCGGAAAAAAATTATTTTTGTTGTGTATATCTTGAAAAAGATGATTGAAAAAAAATATATATATACTTAGAGTTTTATTGAGAACCTTCTGTTGTAATCAGATGTTTCACTTATGTTAAAATTTGCTTTTAAAAAATGCTAACTAGCTTGCCAAACTTCAATTTTTTTTCACCCTAGCATATTTCAACTTTTTCACTTGCTAGACTTGACATGTTTAAAAGCAAGATTTCATATTTTACTCACCCATATTTCACCTTCTTCAGACTGACATTTTTAGCTTTTTTTTCTTTTTGTAACTCTTCTTTATTCCGTCTAGATTTAAGTTGGATCACAAATCAACACACTTAAAACTATGTGCTACCTACCAATTTCGTTAGATGTGATATTTGAACATTTTGATAACCGTCTTGTAATTTCTACGTCATGGATGTACCCAATTATAATGATATTTTTTTGGGAAAATAATTATTTTGATGTTGGAATAGAACGGTGTGAGTTTAAAAATGCAAATTCTGCAAGTTGAAGGTAAACCTAAATAAAAACAATCTGGCTCTCTATTTTGCATTTTCTTTTTTGCGGCCTTGGGCATGCCTTTCCCACACAAATGAAGCACGGCGCTGATCGGTATTACCTAAACCATAGTCAAAGTACTCATATATTAAAAAATTATCATCATATGAAGACAATTTTTTCATTCAAAAGCTACTAAAAAGGCAATTTTATATAAAAAGATTCTTCATTGGTGTACCTAATTATTCGTTGACTTCACTGTTAATTAAATAACTGGTCGAGTATTTCTTTTCTCTTTATGGTTTCTTTATAAATAACGAGTTTTTGGGTTTTATAAACACGAGTTCTTTCTTTATATTGATTTTCTTTCAAAATCACTTGAACGGCTCCACTCCTTTTCTCATGAATAATTCAATGTTGTCAAGTCTTCCTACTGTTCCCGAAGATCTTGTTCTCAGTGTATCTAAACTTCACTCTAGGGCTTCCTACTGCTCCCGAATATCCATATCACGATTGTATTCTGATTTCCTTAGTGCACATATTGTGTTTTAATTTAACCTTTTTTCAATTTTTATGATTGTATAAACAGGTATATTTTGCTAGTAGAAATTATCCTCCTCCTCTTAAGTTGAATTTGAGCGGAGGTTCCTATCGCACTGAGGTATTCTTGTCCACGTTGCATGGATCTTCACATTATATATGGTTAGTTAGTTACAATAAGTCATTTTATGAGCTCAAGCTTTGATTACATTAGTCTTCTCTTGGGTTTATTTTTCTCAAGGAAGGAAAGTCTCTTGTTCTTGACGTTGTGAGAAGAGCAGAGCAACTGTTAGCGAATGACATGTAAGTTACACATTTTATGAGCATATAGAATGATCATCTTATTGATAGAAAATGATACAATATTTATACTTGTGTACACGAATGAGAGAGATCCTAGGTTAGAGCTAATAACTAAATGGACCTTCACATATATAGAACAAGTATAACGATATTGCTTTAATACGCCCCTTCAAGATGGAGGGACGCAAGTCACTCTGATCTTGGATTACAAGTTGCGAAACTATGCACGTGGTAGTGGCTTTGTCAAGGCACCGGCGAGTTGATCTTGTGTCGAAACATGAGTAACCCAAAGTCTATATGGTTGGACTTGTTGCTGGACAAAATGATAGTCGAGAGCTACGTGTTTGATCTGTGAACGGAATACGAGATTTGCAAAAATATAAGTTGCTATGACGGTATCACAATATACTATAGGAGGTGACATCACCCTGACGCCTAGTTCGTCTAAGAGGGAGCAGATCCAGTTCATTTCAGCGGACGTATTTGCGATGGATTTGTACTCGACTTTGGTAGACGAACGTGCGACCGTGTTTTGTTTACGTGAAGACCATGAGATTGGTTGGTTGTTGAGGTTGACAATGTACGTTTTGTTGGAGACAAGGTCAGCCATGTTGCCTGTCCAATCTGCATCTGAGAAGGCGTGAAGAGATGGTGTATTTGTTTTGGACAATAAGATTCCATGTGACATTGTTCCCGCCAAGTATTTGAGAACTCGTTTTACCAGTTGCAAGTGATCTTCTGTTGGAAAATGCATGAATTTAGATAGTCGATTCACCGCATAAGAAATATAGAGGCTTCAAACGATGGTTCGGTACTGTGTTGCATCAGCAAGGGGAGTACCCGTGTGGAGACCAAGCTTTGGGTGTGTGTAGCCATTGGCGTGGAAACCGGTTTAGCTTCATTCATATTGTTTTTGGTAAGCATATCAGCTATGTATTCGCGTTGGGTTAGATGGATTCATGTGCGTGTGCAGTGTACTTATATTCCAAGGAAATAATGGAGATCACCAAGATCCTTTCTGGAGAACCTTTCGGAGAAGACTTTGATTGTCTGTTCTAGGAGTTGATTGTCGTTCCCTGTGATAATTATATTACCAACATAAATCAAGATGTAAATTATTGTTGTACCTCACCGAAGTATGAAGAGAGAGTTATCTGCCATTGAGTTTTGAAATCCGATGTGAATCAGATAGTTTCGCAACTCCATGTACAGACCCACAAAGCCTGTTTTAGGCTATAAAGTGCTTTCTTCAAATGGAAGACATAGTGCGGTCGTTTTGGATTGACGAAACCTTACGGGTGTGGCATAAATCATCTTCAGTCAGTTTGCCTTGGAGAAAGGCATTATTAACGTTCAACTGGTGAATTTTCCACTCTTTTGATGCATCAACTCCGAGCACTATCTGAATGGTTGTTGATTTAACAATCGGGCTGAATGTCTTTGTGTAGTCGATGCCAGGATGTTGGTGATAGCCTTTTGCCATGAGACACGCTTTGAATCGATCCATAGATCCATCTCCTCGATATTTTTTTAGTGAAAATTCTTTTATTTCCCACCAAGTTATGATGCGGTGCTGGAGGAACCAGATCGAAGGTGTGATTCTTAATATGAGCATTATACTCAGACCCCATTGCTTTTCTCCATCTCTCATCTTTGAGTGATGCGGTTGTTGTACTCGGTTTGAGATCATGTTGGTGGTGAGTCGAAGAGGTGAGAGCATATTTTGTGTTTGGCTTTCGGATCCCTTCTTTTGCCCTGGTTCGCATTTGGTGTTGATTTTTGGAGAGGTGATGGTTGTTGTGGTGGTTTAGGTGTATCAGAGGTAGGAGACGATGAGGATTGGTGATGGCTTGAGGTTGTAGTTGGACTTGGGCTTGAGGTTGTGGGGCTAGTGGAAGTTTCATATGGTGGAGATTGTTGTTGGGCCGAGGAAAGGGTAATTGGGCTTGTTTGAGTTTGAGTTCAAGATGGACTTGGTTGAGGTGTTGCATCTTGGGAGTTGAGATATCGAGGTGACGGAGGGTCGGGAGATGGCGATGGTGAGGGAAATGAGCTGAGGGGCGACGACAGCGAATTGGCCTGTGGCGCAGTCATGAAAAGGTGGATGAGGGAGACATGTGGAGTATTGGGATGTGGGTGGTCTTGGGTAGATGGTTCATCGACAGTGAGAGTGGCTAATGGGGATGTGGATTCATCAAATCTCACATAGCGCGAGACATAGAGGCAGTTTTTTTGTGGGTCTAAACATATATATATATGCACTATGTGTGAGTGAATAGCCTAGAAATACAAAGGGAGTGGATTTGGGTTGAAGTTTGTGTGAATTGTGTGGTTTGAGCCATGGATAACAGAGACTTCTGAAGATTTTAAGTTTCCTATAGTTGAGATTGGTTTTGAAAAGGAGTTGAAAAGGAGATTTCATGGACAGGTTAGGTGTTGTCAATTGGTTGATCAAGTAGACGGCGGTTGATAAAGCAAAGGGCCAATAGGTTTTGAGCATTGAGGCATGGTTGAGGAGCACAAGACTGATTTCAACAATATGGTTATGGCGACGCTCAGCCAAGTCGTTTTGTTCTGGAGTGTGAGGCGGGGATGTGAGATGAGAGATGCCATTGGTGGCAAGAAAGGTTTTGAGATCAGGAACTCTCCACCATTGTCCAAAAACAAAGTTTCTATCTTTGTTTAGAATTTGTTCTCGATAAGGGCTTTGAAGAGGATAAAGGTTTCTTTCACTTGAGATTTAAATTTCAGTGGATAAAACCACGAGTAGCGTGTGAGGTGATCAACCACGAGAAGGTAATATTTGTAGTTGTCAAGGGATGTAATGGGCGAAGTCCATACATCAGAGAAGATAATTTCAAGTGGTCAAGAGGAAGTGGTAGATGTTTCTTAGAAAGGTAACTTGTAGCTCTTATTCATTATGCAATCGTTGGAAGAGAGATTGTTTGATAAAGAGGATGAGACAGGTAATTGAAATTGCGAAAGTACCGAAGAAAGAATATAGTTAGATGGGTGCCCAATGCGAGAATACCAGTATGAAATGGTTCCTTTGGATGTAGAGGAGGTGATGAAGGTTGTCGGGTGATTGGTGGTTTGGTTTGGTGTCATGACTGGCCACTCGTACAATTCGCCATTAGTAAGATCTTGGAGTAACCAGGCCCCCGAGCATAGATCCTTCACCTGGAAATGGTAAGGGGAAAGCTCAATGGATACATTGTTGCCATTGCAAAGTTAGAAAACAGAGAATAGGTTGTGATGTATAGCAGGAACAAATAAAACAATTGAAAGAGAAAGAGGTTTAAAGTTTGTGGACAATGTAGCGAAACAAGTTTGGGTGATGGGAATTGTTGATCCGTTACAGATAACTACTACTTCTTCATCGCCATTGTACGGTTGATGGAGAGCTAAGTTGTTAAGGTCGGATGAAATGTGTTGTGTTGCACCGGAGTCAAGATTCCAGGGACTTAGAAGGGGTGGTTGTGTTCTTAGTGTTAGATTAGCTCTCAGATCTCATGGTACTTGCGGCTACGTTGGGGTCGGAAGTAATGGCGCATTCTGGTTTGTTGTAAAGGGCTGAAGTTTAAGAAACCTTTGTGTCGAGTGTCCTTGTACTCTGCAGATATGGCATTTGCCCAAGTAAGGGTGTGGTTCTCTATGTGAAATGTATCTCGGATACGATGGTTGTTGGCCATAGTGTTGCATGCGAGGATTTTTGCTGTAATTGTTGGACCCGACATTACGGTTTTTGTTGTTGACATAGTTTACGGTGATGGGAAAAGTAGGAGCTAGAGAAATCGAAAGGAGTTTGGTCTCATGGTTTCTCAACTTCTCATGTAATTCGGTTATTGTCGAAGGGATCTCGCAGCCTTCGATTTGATCCACGACAGGTTTGTACCCTTCCAGCAGTCCGTCAAGTATTTGCTCAACTTGATCTTCATGGTCAACGACTTTGCCAAGGAGGGCTAGCTGGTCAAATCTGGTGACTATGCCTACACATATTCATCCACAGATTTTGTACCTTTGGTCCAATGTTTTAACTGAAGATTCAGCTGCTTGATATGATTGCGGCTTGAAGTGGCGTAGAGAGAAGCAAGCTTGGTCCAGACTTGTGTGGTGGTGGTCGCATGCGAAAGGAGTGGCTAGATTGTACTATTAATTGCTCCAATGAGATCACTGTAAATCAATCGGTGTTGACGTTTCCAAATGGTAAACGTGGGATTCTCTTGTTCGATGTCATTGATTATGACAACGACATCTGGAATCTTAGTTGTTTCATCAAGATAATTTGCTAAGTTGTAATCGTCTAGAAGGACATGGATTTGTCTACTCTACATGATATAGTTTGAAGTAGTCAATCGGTGATGTTGGATATGTTCACATTGAGAAGAGAGGTGGTGCTGAGAGGGATTGCATCGGAGGCAATGTTAATGTTGTTAGTAATTGTTTATGGAGAAAGAGAAACTTAAACAGGAAACATAGTGAGGAAGGGAGAAGAACACAGAACTTGACGAGAGATAAAAAAAAAAAAAACCAGGGCTGGCGGCTGTGAGTATAAGTTTAGGATACCAGGGCTCTTGTTACCATATGAGCATATAGAATGTGATCAACTTATTGATAGACAATGATACAATATATATACTTGTGTACACGAATGAGAGAGATCCTAGGTTAGAACTAATGACTAAATGGACATTTTTATATATAAAAGAAGTTTAATGATATTGTCTTAATACATTTTTTATAGTAGTAAGTAAGACCTCGATTGTTTCAAACGCAGTGTCAAAGAAAAATGTGTAACATTTTCTAAATATTAAATATTTTCTGTTTTCAGAAAATATTTGGTATGATGTTTCTATCTCTTTACCTGAAAGGCCCCGGGACAAGGAATATCTTCCACTTGATGGACTTGCTAATTTTAACAAATTGAGCGCCAAGCTCATCTTAGGTGATCATAGGTAAATGATACACTTTTATATTTTTGTTGTCTCTAATCTTGGGTTTGATTAGATTAAATTTTGTAGGTAGGTCTTTTGATATTTTTTTTTTCAAACCTTTATGTTATTTTATCATCCTACTATATATATTTTGTTTTGTTGGGCAGTCCTGCAGTGAAAGAGAATAGAGTTGTAACAATCCAATGCTTATCTGGTACTGGTTCTCTGAGAGTTGGGGCTGAGTTTCTTGCAAAGCACCACCAACAAGTAAATTTCTTACTAGTTTATTTTAGTTTTGTCGATGGCCACATTATGATTCTAGTCTTTTATTTTTTGCATGGTTAGGTTATTTTATGTAAATAAACTCACAAGTATACAACTTGTTTTCCCGACAAATTGCAGAATTTATTTTACGTTGTCGATAATTGTGTTTCTCTTTTGTCTTGAGGCTGCTATTTTCATTTCAAACCCAACTTGGGGGAACCATCCCAATATTTTCAACTTGGCGGGTTTATCTGTAAAGTATTTCCGTTACTACGATACGAAAACCCAAGGACTCGACTTCAAAGGTTGGTTTTATAAACTGTATGCTTATCGCCTTTCACCTTTCGCATTGTTAAGTAACTTAAGTTTTAACTTACCTTTTTTTACTTATGTTGTAACGGATGTGAGAAAACAAACAGAAACACAAAGAGTAGATATACATATTTATGTTGCCAACGATGTGTTGCTTATGTCCATAAAGTTTATTAGTAGAGGCAAAAAAGATGGTTTCAAAATATAGTTAGGAGGCTAACAAAAGAAGAAGCGGTAATTCAAGATATCAACAAGATTAAGTGTACCTATCATAAATTTAAGCGAAGGCTTGCATTCAAAATATTAGAGCTATACAAGAGAAACCTAATACTATGCCTTATGAGAAACCTTTAAGCATATGTAATTAGGGTTCTTGTCAAGATAGTTTCGTCTAAATATGCATGTGTAAAGACATAGGGAAATGTGTCTTTGGGAGTGGTTTCTAAACAACTCTCCTTCTTCATCATATATGAAATATAATCAAGTCTCCTTCTTTCTCTTTGCATTATATAAAGCTCTAGTGAGCTATCTAATTTTCTATCTATCTTATCTCTAGCTAGTAATATAGCTCATAGGAGCTTGAATATATCATTGGTTTGAATCTTGCTATCACAAAACAGGACTACTCGAGGATCTTGGCGCTGCTCCATCAGGATCTATAGTGGTATTGCAAGCTTGTGCGCATAACCCTACAGGTGTGGACCCAACACTCCAACAATGGGAAAAGATTCGACAAATAGTGAGATCTAAAAGCTTATTACCCCTCTTTGATAATGCATATCAGGTAAGTAGTGTTATTATATATTTTTTTTCCTTTCATTTATAAGCATTATCATGAACATGATTGTATCTTTTAAAAAATAACACATCCATCAGGGTTTTGCTAGTGGTAGCCTTGACTCAGATGCACAAGCGGTTCGTATGTTTGTTGCTGATGGAGGAGAATGTTTGATAGCTCAAAGTTTTTCCAAAAATATGGGTCTTTATGGCGAGCGCATTGGCGCTCTTACCATTGTAGGCAACCATAACTTCTCACTTTCCATCGTCACTATTATTATAAATATCGTCAAAGCCACCCGCTTGTTGAAAAAAAAAAAAAAACTTCATTTGTTTAATGTGAAGGTATGCGAGTCAGAAGATGCTGCTAGGAAAGTTCAGAGCCAAGTGTTACTTGTTGTGAGACCTATGTATCTTAGCCCACCTATTCACGGAGCATCCATTGTTACCACAATTCTTGGAAACAGGTAATGTTGTTGTCTCTTAAAATGCTTAGTGATTATAAAAACATTGCTTAAAATGGATTCTCAATATTTCTTTTGTGTATGCATCTTGGCAGTGATATGTACAACAATTGGACAATTGAGCTGAAAAAAATGGTTGATCGCATACTTAGCATGCGTCAACAGTTATATGAAGCTCTACAAGCTAAAGGTTTCGGTTTGATGTTATATTGTTTTCTCATTCTTTGTTAATTGAAACATTCATAACTTGTCATTTTTGTTCTTGTAGGCACACCTGGTGACTGGAGTCACGTTATCAAACAGATTGGGATGTTTTCTTTTACCGGATTGAATGAGAAACAAGTTCGCTTGATGGCCAAAGAGTATCACATTTACATGAACTACAATGGGTGAGGGAATATGGTCATTTGACTTATTTCACTGCAATATAATAGAATAGATTAATTTTGTGTTATTTTCATAGAAAACTTTAGCTTTTACATAATGATGAGAATTGTGTATCGCAGGAGGATAAGCATGGCAGGTCTAAGTTCAAAGACAGTTCCTCAGCTCGCTGATGCTATACATTCTGTTGTTACACGTATCACCTAAATTAGTAACTATGTTCTTTGTTGTTTCATGAATACATTGGAAGAAAAGTTAACAGACTTCTTAAATGTACATTCCATAAGCGAAAACAAAGAAGCATACATATACTACCTATTTTAATATAACTACATTTTTTTAATAGATAAAATTATGTAGAATAATTCTAAAAAACTTAAAAATTACTAGAATAACAACTCTTTACTTTCTAAGCCGAAGACACAAGACCTTAGAAATAATCTTTTATGCCACGTTGCATAAGCTAATAGGTCGGAGTTCGGTCATCCTCTTAGGTTGTTCTGATTTTGGTATAAGACAGATATTTGTCTCATTCAGCCGATCATCAAAACTGCCAGTTCTAAAGAACTCCCGAACTAACCAGACTAAATCCTCCTTCATGATTCCCCAATATCTTTGGAAAAATAGTGTTGCCGTCCCATCTGGCCCAGAGGCCTTCTCAGGATGCATTGCAAAGAGTGCGTTTCGGACCTCTCTTTCCGTGACGTCGTTAGTTAACATCTGATTCATGGTGTCAGTTATTACCGGAACAACGTTCTCTAGGACTCGCGAGAGATCGTCCGAGCTCGTTGTTGTAAACAGATCATTAAAGTAAGCGACCGCTATATTCTCCATTCCTTCCGGCGATTCATCCCATGTCCCCTGTGAATCAAAAAGCCCCGAGATTCGATTCCGTGCTCGCCTTTGCTTAGTCAGCGCATGGAAAAACTTAGTGTTACAGTCTCCTTCTTTTAACCATAAATTCTTACTCTTCTGTTTCCAGAAAATCTCTTCCTCCTTATATGCTTCATGCAACTTTTTCTTAATATCCACAATAACATCTGGTGACATAGAGTCATCATTTTGGGCATCCTCTAATATTTTCGCTAAGGAATCTATTTTTACCTTCCCCGAGGGGACATTATTTTTTCGCCACCAAGAAATTGAATTCCTGCAGTTGTGAATTTTATCCACAAATGCCGGAATTCTGAAATTCCTTGTGCGGTACCAACCAGATGATATAGCCTCTTCCAAACCCTCTTTCCCTACCCACCGCTTATCAAACCGAAAATTTTTGCAGTAATTGTCCGCCTTATAGTTCGATTTTAAGAGTATCGGTCGATGATCCGAACTAATTCTTGCCAGATATTCCACCTTTGAGTGACCAAAGATGTTATGTCATTCCTCATTCCCTAGCGCTCTGTCCAGCTTACAGCGTACAGACTGTTTATTGTGTGTCCCCTTCCATGAAAAAATATCCCCTGCACACGAAAATTCAGACATTCTGCAATGACTAATCATTTGATTGAAAGGGACAAAAGATGCGGCAGACCGCATATTATCCCCTTTCTTTTCATGATTTCCAGTAAGTTCTTTTAGATCACCAATAATTAACCAAGCGTTACTTCGCTGGCCTCCTATCTCTATTAATTTATCCCAAGCGACACTCCGATTTGCAGCAACCGGATCGCCATAAACGAATGATATTGAAACGCTAATACCATATATTAATGCATTAAAATCAATAATACGATTATTAGAGAAAGAAATATGAAGATTTATTTCATTATTATATAAGATAGCAAGTCCGCCACTTAACCCAAGAGGATCCACGGTATATAAATTATTATAACCAAACCGAATTTGAATTTTTTTTAAAGATAAAAAAAGATTGTTTTGTTTCCGAAAGAAATACAATATCCGGACGAAATTTATTCCAAAGCGTGCCTAAAGTATCAGATGTCAAGTCTCCTCCTAGACCTTGACAATTCCAGCTCAAGATCTTCACGGATGAGCCGGTGGTTTTAGGGGAGCTATCATTCCTTTCTTAAGATTCATGGGATGCATCGCTCCTCTCGTGCTCCCTTTAGACTCACCATCTAAACCCTTCATTCCTTTATTAGCCTCAAGAGATATTCCTGGTACCTCCTGTGAACCCGATACAACATCACTTCTAGAGCCAGAACCCTCCACCTGAATTACTGTCTCCAAATCTGTGGTCCATGCTGCCATGTCGAGCTCCTGTTCAAGACCAGCCAGAGCTTCACCGGAGCTCATCTGCCCGTCATCCTCGGCTACACAGCCTCCAGCTTCCTCGGTAATGTCAGTAGCAACCAGCTCACCTTCCTCCACAAGGAGGCCATCATCCTCCACCAAATTCTCAAATTGGTTAACGTTTGAGATATCTGATTCCACACCCTCATCCAAAGCAATGGCCTTGCCTTTATCTTGCACAGGCAAGTTCTCTTGGCCTGTCTCCTTCGCCACTTGTTCCGTAGACGAACCAGAGCCCACGAAATACAAAGATTTTGGCCAAGATGAGCTCCTTTTTGGCACATAAGCCACACTGCCATCCTTGAACCGAGCATCCTTAGAATGTTTCCGATAAGTACCGCTATGATATTGTTTTGGTCGTACTCCCCGTGAAGCACCACCATTAACATCCTTTTTCCTTACTTTATAAGCATACGATTCCCGGCCACCACCTTGCGCAGCCACTGCCTCCGTAGAATACCGATCACTGCCCTGGTTCTCCACCATATCAAGGTCAAGAGCACGCTTCACCGGTAACCTCCTAGACCCCCCTTTGACTTGCTCTTCTCCTCTAGAAGTAGCCCTGGCACCAGCATCCAAAGGTTGTACCTGTTCAACCTGTGAGCCACCTGTCTCGATACATGAATCTTCAGCGTGCGTGAGCAAGTTGCAACGCTTGCAAAACTCAGTCAACTTATCGTACTTAAGGCTCACAGTGATTTCCTCAACATGGTCAAACGGGACCACGACCTGGAAAACGAGAGGCTTAAAGCCATCCACAGTCACCAACACACTTCCAGAATCCTCATCAACCTCCTTAACCTCTCCAAGTGAATTACCCACAGCTCTAATTGTTTCTTCTTCCCACAGGTGCATTGGTATATCACCAACTTTGACCCAAAACGTGATGGCAGATGGATATGAAGCAGCAACCACCGATTCCCATCTCACAAGAGAGATCATCCACCCGTCAAAATGGTAAGAGCCGAAATTCAGAACATCTTAGATATCCCTCTCACTTTGAAAATTGAATTGAAACTTCCCACATCCTAGGTCACCTCCGTCTACCATACCTTCCAGCTTCCATATATTTGGTAGATTCGCAAGAAGGTTCTCCATCCTTGAACCTCTGGGTTCATTAACCTACCAATGAGGGTTAACGAGAACTATTTGACCCTTTTAGCTATCCCTGTAGCTGATAATCTCACCGATGCAGTCCGCACCACTGGCAACTTGTTCACAGTGTTCATTTGAGCCATGGATAACCGAGACAGACAATCCTTGAACCAACCGACACCAGAGACAAGCCCCAACCACTCGACAGAAACATAACCAGCCGTAAACCCAGAAGAATAACTAGCAAAACAAAGGATTGTACTCATAAACAGAGAAGAGAAATTGAGAACTCGACCTGCCCAGACCATGAAGCTCTGTGAATAAATACTACCAAGACATAGCCTTTGATTTGGAAAGTTGCGATGACTGATGCTCAAGTATCGCAAGTGTATCCTAAAAAATCCTTTTTCGAAGATAGCATCCCCATCAACCACACTTAAACAGATAGCAAATCTTCTACCAAGAGAGCCGCTTTCCTTTTGCAGTATCGGTGAGTGATAAAGCAGATCCTCCCTTAATATTGCCTCCTCAGCCTTACCCAAGCTGCCATATATGGATCCCCAATCACTGTCTTGCCAAATCACCAGAGAGGATCTCCAGTATATTCCCATTTCCCCTTTGGATGAGAAAATCAAAATCGAACCCGCTTGACTTGCCCGAAATAGAAGACAAAACCAGCCAATAATCCGCCAGACCTCATCGCCGATCACCCAAACACCCCCGCTTGGCCACCACATCCGAAGCCGCCGCCGGCAGAAGGGAGAAACCCTAGCTCTATTGAAACGGCGAAATCGCCATAGGAAGAGAGAGAAAGATCTTATTTTCTTTTATTAAGTGTATTTAATTCCGTTACCGCATGTTATTTAGCGGAAAAAAAAATAAAAAATATTCTGANAGGGAGGTTGATTACGGACAATATTCTGATTGCGCAGGAAATGTTTCATGGGTTACGTACGAACCGGAGGTGTCGTCATGATTTTATGGCTATCAAGACGGACATGAGTAAAGCTTATGATCGGATAGAATGCCTCTCCTGGAGGCAGCCTTACAGAAACTCGGGTTTGGACAGCAGTGGATCTCTTGGTTGATGCGGTGTGTTAGATCGGTTTCCTATAAAGTGCTTTTTAATGGCCGTCCAACAGGGCATATTACCCCAAAACGAGGACTGCGACAAGGTGATCCTTTATCACCGTATCTCTTTATTCTTTGTACGGAAGTGCTGATTGCTAATATCAAACGAAAGGAACGGGATAAGGCTATAACGGGGTTACATATAGCTCGGCGGAGCCCATCAGTATCGCATCTTTTATTTGCTGATGACAGTCTTTTCTTTTGTAAGGCTGAGAGTTCACAATGTGAGGTCTTCTTGGATGTCCTTAGGGAATATGGAAATGCATCTGGCCAAGTCATAAATTTTGAGAAATCATCGGTGATGTTTGGTAAGAACGTCCCAGTCCACATAAAGAGAGGCTGAAATCTATGTCAGGTATCTCAAAGGTGGGGGGGATGGGAAATTATTTAGGGATCCCTGAAAGCTTGGGGGTTCGAAAAGTCAGATCTTTAATTACGTCCGCGAACGGCTAGGTGATCGGGTGAACGGTTGGTCTTCCAAGTTCCTCTCGAAAGGAGGCAAAGAGATCCTGATCAAATCACTGGCTCTTGCGCTCCCTAATTATGTCATGTCATGTTTTAAGCTCCCACAAGTGTTAACAACAAAGTTAACTAGTGCGATTTCTAAATTCTGGTGGAGCTCCAGTGGATTTCACCGCGGTCTCCATTGGATTGCATGGGACAATTTATGTATCCCCAAAGAGAATGGAGGTCTAGGCTTCAAATCTTTGGAGGCGTTTAATACGGCCCTTCTGGCGAAACAATTATGGAGGCTAATCCGGTTCCCGGGGTCTTTGGTTTCCCGAGTTTTACGCGGTCGGTATTTTCGTAATGTTCATCCCTTGAATGCGAAAAAACCTCATTCACCTTCTTTCGGCTGGAAAAGTATATTTTCCACGCAGGATCTACTTAAGCAAGGGATTTGTATACGTATCGGCTCTTGGATAAATACAGCAGTCTGGCAGGATCCATGGATCTTGGATATTAACCCGCGCCCTGCGAGAGGCCCGGGTAATGCATGGCATCCAAGGCTACAAGTTTACCAATTGATAGATCCATCAACTAGGGCTTGGCATTTACCTTTACTAAACGAAAATTTTCACCCAGAGGATGTAGAATTGATTCGGGGTATCCATCCAAATCGTACATTAACACACGACGGTTTGGTATGGCATTATACGAAGTCAGGACAATACACGGTTAAGTCTGGTTATAAAATTTTGACCTCCGAAGCGATAACGCGAATTAATAATAATGGTTGGGGTCCCGGGCTGGAAGCTTTAAAAGCAAACGCCTGGAAATTAAAATGCCCGCTGAAGATGCAACATCTCATTTGGCAAATCCTTACCAGAAATTTAGCGTAACCACAAAAATAATCGATAGGGGAGTACGGTGCGCCACAATATGTCAACGGTGTGGTATTGCGGAGGAAACCATTAATCATGTATTTTTTGAATGCATCTCACTGGCTCATGTTTGGCAGTTTTGCAAGGATCCAGATAATAGAATGGCGTTCCCCTCGAGTTCCATTTATACTAATCTGGACTATCTTTTCTGGCGGAACCCTCTGAAAAATTATGAAAGGAATTGCACCGAGATGTACCCATGGGTGCTATGGCTAATATGGAAAGCAAGGAACGATAAAGTCTTTCAAGGGTTACAAACTGATGCGCATATGCTCCTTAAGAATGCGGAAACCGATTATAAGACTTGGAAAGATGCACAAGTTTCGCCCGCCCCAGAAGAGGAATGGCCCTCAGGGGATTTTTCCATCTTAGATGGCTTGGTTTGTCGGGTAGATGGATCTTGGAAACAATCTGATCTCAATTTAAGTCTTGGTTGGATCTGTATAGATTCAGACGACAGGATAATCTTGATGGGGGCAAGATGCCAACGAAGGAGTCTCTCGCCTCTCCACTCAGAGTTGGAAGCCCTGCTCTGGGCAATGTCAGAAATTCATAGCCGGAGGATATGTTGTCAACGTTTCCAGACCGATTGTGCAGAGCTTCTCAATATGACTCAATACCCGGACGACTGGCCAGCTTTTTATACTCAACTTCAGGATTATCAGCTCCTTCGGAGTCAGTTACCAGACTTCTCCCTGATCCATATTCCGCGCACGGAGAACACACAAGCAGATCGTTTGGCTCGAGGATCTCGTTCATTTATTTGCGATTATATTTTTGTGGATTCTACTCCGCCATCTTGGCTACCAAGATTAGAGGACAACTTTTGATTAATGTGTGGTTGACAAAAAAAAACCCTTTACTAAACTAACTCTAATCTTTTGGCAATTTACCATTTAACATTTCATATTTTATTTTTAACACTAATTGAAAAAAAGAAAAAATAATAAAAATTATAAGTTAAAAAATAAAAATTTATAGGAAAATAAAAAACTATATAATTAAAATTTATAAAATAAATTTAAAATAAAAAATTATATAAGTGAACATTGAAAAATTTTAAATTCAAAATAAAATTTTAATATTAAAATTAAAATTTGTTTCTAACTAATAAAAAAACTAAAAATAAAAACAAAAACATTTTATAAAATAAGGAAAATTTTTATAATTAACTATTTTTAAAAAAATTAAATAAAGTACATTAAAAATAAAATTTATAAACTTAAGTTGAATTTTAGGGTTCCTGCATTCGTGGACAAAATACATAATTGTAGGAATTTCGTCTCTTGGTGGAGGAAAAACAATGTTCCTCCAGGTAAAGAGACTATCGAGAATCTAAAGGCAAAATTGGAAGAAGCTCAGAACGATGATTCGGTATCACAAGATATTATTATCGATATCAAGAAGAAGCTCCAAGAGACATATAAGGATGAGGAAATTTTTTGGAAACAAAAAAGTCGGAACCTCTGGTCGAAAGAGGGGGATAGAAACACAAAATTCTTCCATGATTCCACAAAGCAGAGGCGAGCTCGAAACCGAATACCAGGACTTTTTGACTCACAAGGATCTTGGGCAGAATCACCGAAATTAATGGGTAAAAATGCGGTCGAATATTTTAATGATTTTTTTAACACCACGGCGCCGGACGATCTATCTCGGGCGCTTGAAAATGTTACACCGATTATTACGGGGAATATGAACCAAATTTTGGTCAAAGATATAACAGAACTTGAAGTGGGGAATGCTTTGTTTGCTATGCATCCTGAGAAGGCTCCGGGGCCAGATGGGATGACAGCTCTTTTTTTCCAACGGTATTGGGGGATTTTGAAGGATGACTTAGTTAAGTTAGTGCGGGATTTTTTTAGGTCTGATAATTTTGACGCTCGGCTAAACGAAACCAATATTTGTTTAATCCCAAAAATAGACCAACCTACAAGGATGTCGGAGCTGCGGCCAATTAGCTTATGCAACATGGGATACAAGATTATCTCCAAAGTATTATGCCTTAGGCTTAAGAAGTTGTTACCTATGGTTATATCGGAGACACAATCGGTATTTGTGTCTGGAAGGCTGATTACAGATAATATACTGATTGCCTAAGAGATGTTTCATGGCTTACGGACAAACCAACGGTGTCGGTCTGATTTCATGGCCATCAAGACGGATATGAGTAAAGCATATAATCGCACTGAATGGTCATTTTTGGAAGCGGTTATGCAGAAATTGGGGTTTGGACAAGTATGGATTTCCTGGTTGATGTGGTGCGTTAAGTCGGTGTCTTACAAAGTCCTCCTTAATGGTAAACCAACAGAGGCCATCATGCCCAAACGAGGCCTAAGACAAGGAGATCCCCTATCACCATATCTATTTATTATATGCACAGAGGTTCTCATCGCGAATATAAAACGCAAAGAAAGGGATAATGCGTTGACCGGTATACGGATTGCCCAGGCAAGTCCGGCAATCTCACATCTGCTTTTCGCTGATGATAGCCTTTTCTTCTGTAAGACGGAGGCTATGCAGTGTCAAGCCATTTTTGATGTTCTGCAAGTATATGGGGAGGCATCGAGACAAGTGATAAATTTTGATAAGTCGTCAGTTTTGTTAGGGAAAGACGTTCCCGAACAGACTAAGGACATGATCAAGTTAAACCTAGGGATTACAAAAGACGGAGGAATGGGAAATTACTTGGGAATCCCTGAGAGTTTAGGAGGCCCCAAGAGCCAGATTTTTAACTATGTTCAGGAAAGGTTAGGAGATCGGGTGAATGGTTGGTAATCCAAGTATCTCTCAAAGGGAGGGAAGGAGATTTTGATAAAGTCAGTGGCACTGGCTTTACCTAACTATGTTATGTCATGCTTTAAGCTTCCCCAAGGTTTAACTTCGAAGTTAACTAGTGCGACATCAAAATTCTGGTGGAGCTCCAATGGATGTAACTGCGGTCTCCATTGGGTTGCATGGGACAAATTATGTATTCCCAAAAAGAACAGTGGGTTGGGGTTTCGACCTCTTGTGGATTTCAATACAGCACTGCTGGCTAAACAATATTGGCGTCTTATACAGTTTCCGGGATCTTTGGTTGCTCGGGTATTACGAGGTAGATACTTTAGAAATGTTCATCCTCTGAATGCAAAGAAACCGCATTCCCCTTCGTATGGGTGGAAAAGTATCTTCTTATCCCAAGACCTGCTTAGGAAAGGGTCTAGGATACGGATAAGATCTGGAATTAATACTTCAGTATGGCATGACCCGTGGATTCCGGATGTACATCCAAGATAGGCCAGGGGACGGGGTAGCGCTTGGCACCCAAGGCTACAAGTACAACACCTTATTAATCCCCACACCAGAGAGTGGCATCTACCAATCCTTCAGGAATTTATGGATCCAGCGGATATAGAACTTATCAGGGGTATTCAACCAAGTAGGACTACAACCAATGATGGTGTGGTATGACTCTATACGAAGTATGGGCAATACACGGTAAAATCGGGTATAATATCCTGAATTCACTGGAGATAAATAGGATTAATAATCACGGC
>OVAN01008375.1:0-15839 GCA_900406275.1 Anastatica hierochuntica | reverse complement strand
CTTAACACCGGTTGCGCACGCTCCGATCACAAAACTCGAATAAGATCCCTTAAACTTTCTTTGTTAACTGTGTGTGTCGAATCGTTCTTCGTTTCCGCTTTCCGTTTTACTTTAGATTCGTTCTCGTATTCATTTTGTATTCGTTCACGTTAACTAGTTTTACGAATCCTGTTACTTTATCACCGTTAAATTGATGTCACTTCGCAATTTGTTTCGTATTAATCCACTTTCGTTATGAACTTGTTTCGTTTCGTAATCTGTTTACTTTTTAGTTTCGTATTTCATATTTACTAACTCTTTAACTCACTGCTTGATATGTCGATCTTTGGCTACAGAGAGTCCGTGAACCACATAACATTGACAGTGAGAATTTCGGTTCCCACATAGAGGCGGCGCAAGTTATAGCTAAAAAGGCCGAGCAACTAATGGCTTCCTGCCTAAACCATATGGAAGACATGTTATTCCATAGCTTCGGATCGAACCTGCGCAATAAGGGGCAAACTGTTCAGAGTAATTTAGGCCATGATAATTCCCCCTGGCTTAGATGGATTATAGCAGTAAGACCTCAAAGCAGGTGAATGCCCAGAAGCAGGAAGCCAGAGGACGTTGTGTAACTGGAAGCCGAAAGTCAGACGACCGTGCATAGCCGGAAGCCAGCCGACCGCCAACTCTTGCTTGTTTTTGTTATTTAAATTAACAGATAATGATGTGTGCTCTGTAGATAAAGATGCATATATTTTGTAGATAATCATGATATATCCAATTCTTGGAGGGATAATCATGAACTCCATGTATAAATATAAAGCTTAAGGCCAAAATGCGGACACACGAAACCCTAGGCTAAGAAATCAATACAACTCACCTTCTCTCACCATTATTTATCTTTGAGCTTAGAACAACTTCAAACTACCTTCGATATACATTCATTGACCTCCAGCTTCTGTAGTGTTACAAAGAACGACTAAAATCACTTGTAATAGTATAGATGATGCCCCATGCTCAGGCCATACAACTTTTCGCTTTTACTATGACCTAGTAAGCAAGGTTAAGCAGTTTTTCTTCCTGCTCAGCACTCGGCTTTCTGATGGGCCACTCTCTGTTAAGCAGGAATAAGCTTTTCACCTTTATTTTGGAAGGGTACGTTTTTTGTATTACTCTTATAACGAGGAATAGTTATTCAACTTATTTGTCCCTTGCTCTAATTGACTTTCTTTAAGAAGACAACTACTGTATTGATGGATATCCATCTGTAGACGCAACATGATTACAGATGAAAAGATGTAAAGAAATTAAAACACCAAAGCCAAAAAATTGTATCTGATATGCGGTCGTCTGGGCCGGAAGCACTCTTTAGAAGAAGTAAGATTTTAGGTGTAACGCGTTCCAGCTATTTGGCTGTACTTTTCTGTACCTATCTTGTAACTTCTATGCTCCTGACCCTTTAACTTCTACGAATTGGTACGGTCCTTCCCAACCAGGTGCGAGATTGCCTGCGGGTTTTTACCTGGTATTATCGAAGACTCGATGCAACACCCATTTGCCTTGTTGAAACGTTCTGGTTCGCACCTTCTTGTTGTAATTGCGTGCTACTTCCTGTTGGTATTTCCAGTTTCTAACACTTGCGGCTTCCCTATTTTCGTCAAGGAGATGCAGAGACAAAGCCATCAGCTCTTCGTTCTCTCTTGGAGTCAGAAGCTCCGTCCTGGCCGTAGGATGCTGACTTCAGAAGGGGACACTGCCTCTGATCCGTAGACCAAGGCGAAGGGTGTTTCCCCCGTTGCGGTCTTGATGCTTGTACGGCAGGCCCATAGAGTGGTTGGGAGCTCCTCAACCCAGTTGCTTGCGGCTTTGTCTAACCGCTTCTTTAGGAGATTCACCACAACTTTGTTTGCGGATTCGACATGCCCATTAGACTGTGGATGTCTTGGAGTTACGAAGCTCAACTTTATGCCCCAGTCTTCACAAAACTTCTTGAAATTTTTGCGTGTGGACTGTGGGCCGTTACCTGTTACTATTTCTTGAGGCACTCCGAATCGTGTCACCACGTTTTTCCAGATAAACCTTTTGATTTGGACATCTATAATCTTGCTTAGAGATTTTGCCTCTATCCACTTGGAGAAATAATCTGTCACTATTAAGAGATATTCGAGCTGACCAGGGGCTTTTGGGAATTTTCCTACGATATCCATTCCTCCACTTATTTTAGGCCAAGGGGAACTGACGGGTTTGAGGTTTTCAGGAGGTAGCTTGGATACTTGTGCATGGCTTTGACACTTACCGTAATACTTGGCTATCTGGAGGGCAACACTGGCCATGGTTGGCCAACAATTTCCTGCCCTCTTGGGTTTGAGCACTAGGCGTTTTCCACTAGAGTGAGACCCGTATTCCCCTTCGTGTAGTTCCTTGAGGACCAGATCAACGTCCTCTGGCTTCACGCACTTAAGGTAGGGTCTTGAGAAAGATCTTCTGTAAAGTTTTCCTTGGATCAGACAATAGCAGGATGCTTGCCTTTGATCTTGCGGCACTTGCTCCTTATGTTGGAGACTTGAAGTCCTTCTGCATCTTCATCAGTAACTGGCCACTAAAGCACAAGCAAGGGTATGCTGATTGGCTACGTGGCTTTTAGGGTAGAGGCCAAGTTGGCACGAGCATTCACATGCGAGTTCTGTTCCCTGGGGATCTGTATGAGCTCGCATGCTTTGAATGAGCTGAGAAGCTTCTTGGTTATGGCCAGATCCTTGGTCATTCTAACATCTTTCGCCTAATAATCGCCTTGTGTCTGGCTTACGATTAGCTGGGAATCACTGTAGACACGTAGGTTCTCTATCCTCAAGTCTTTTGCGAAGCTAAGGCTTGCAATCTAGGCTTCATATTCGCTTTCATTGATGGTGGTTTTGAAGTTGCAACTTACTGCCCTTGATGCAACTTCTCCCTTTGGTGAGATGAGCACGAGGCCTACTTTGGCTCCTCGCATGTTACTAGATCCATCTACATAGAGCGTCCATTCTCCTTCACTCTTATCTTCTTGCTGGATCCTGATTTTGTCTTCTGCCTTAGGTATCATTGGTGGGGAGAATTCAGCTACGAAGTCCGCCAAGACCTATGATTTGATTGCTTTGGCAGGGCGGAAGATTACGTCATACTTTCCTAATTCCACTACCCATTTGTCTAAACTTCCGGATACCTCTGGTTTATGGAGTACATACTTGATGGGGAACGACGTGACAACTACCACTGGGTGAGCCTGGAAGTAAGGACACATCATCCTGACCGAGACGACCAGAGCGAGAGCCAGCTTCTCCGATGGCTATAGCGAGTTTTGATGTCTAGGAGAGACTTTCTTACGTAGTACACCGAATGTTGCTTGCTCCCTTCCTCCCTAAACAAGACGACACTTACGACGTGCTCAGAAACTGCTAGGTAAAGGAGCAGTGGCTCTCCATCTTGGGGCTTAGAGAGAAGAGGCGGCATGGTGAGATATTATTTGAGCCTGATCAAGGCGTCCATTTCCTTTTGGTTCCACACAAATTTCTCGCTGAACTTAAGGGCTTCAAAGAATACGTGGGACTTGTATGACAGCCTGGATATGAATCTTCTCAAGGCCGCCATCCTTCATGTTAGTTTCTGCACATCTCGTGGAGTCTTGGGTGAGGGGATCGCGTGAATCGTCCTGATTTGTTCCGGATTTGCTTCAATCCCTCTGTATGTGGCTATGTACCCCAACAATTTTCCAGAGCTTACTCTGAATGAACACTTAGAGGGATTGAGCTTCATGTTATATTTCTTTAGCGTAGAGAAAGCTAGTTGCAAGTGGGCAATGTGATCTTCCGCCTCTAGAGACTTGACCAGCATGTCATCAATATAGACTTCCATGGTGTGACCGATCTAGTCTACGAACATCATGTTGACTAGTCTCTGATAGGTGGATCATGCATTTTCAATCCAAAGGGCATCACTTTGTAAAAGTAAATTCCTCGCGACGTCATGAAGGAAGTCTTTTCTTGGTCGTCTGGGTGCATAAGTATCTAGTTGTATCCGAAGAAAGCATCCATGAAGCTCATCAATTTGTGTCATGTCATAGCATCCACCAACTTGTTTATATGAGTCAAGGGGAAAGGATCTTTCGGGCAGGATTTGTTAAGATCTGTGAAATCTATACAAACTCTCCACTTGTCGTTCTTCTATCGGACCACGATTACATTTGCTAGCCAATCTGGATAGTGGAACTCTCTGATGAAAGCAACCGCCAGGAGATTTTTTGACTTCATCGTTGACGATAGCATCTCGTTCAGGTGCGAACTTCCTCCTTTTCTGCTTGATCGCTGGGTATTTTGGATCCACTTGTACTCTGTGTACTATGACTTCCGAGTCTATACCTGGCATATCCACATGGGACCACGCAAAAAAATGAGCATTAGATCTCAAAAACTCAACTAACCTCTGGCGTATGCCTTCTTCCAGCCTTGATCCCACTTTGAAGCTCTTTCTCGAATCTCCAGGTATTAAGGGTATCTCATCCAGCTATTCCATTTACGGCTGCTCAGTATGCCTCGCTAGAAGTGACTTCTGTAATTGCTACAAGGGGCTGTCTTTCCTTTCAGGGTGGTCTGGTAGCACGATCGAGCATTCTCTTGATCACCTTTGATCTCTCTGATTCCCCAAGGTGTTGGGAACTTCATCACTTGATGCAAAGTTAAAGGCACTGCTCTCATCTCGTGTATCCAGGGTTTGCCCAAGATCATGTTATAGGCAGAGGGGCAATCTATGACAGAGAACTTGGTGGACAAGTTTATTCCTCCGGCGCAAACGGGAACTGTTATCTCTCCGATAGTCTGCTTGACTTCTCCACTGAAGCCCACTATTGGCGTGACTTCTTGGTTAGAGCTTCCTGGGTTAGCTCTAGATCCGTGTATGCCCCCAAGAAGAGCAGGTTTGTAGAACTTCCATTTTCGATGAGTACTCTCTTCACCAAAAAATTTTCCACCGATATGGAAACGACCAGGGCGTCATGATGCAGAGTCAAAACCTTGTCTTGTTCCTCAGCCGTGAAGATTATGGCTTCTTGGTTATGACCTTGACGTTTGGCTTCTGGGACGCCATGGTTGCTTTTTGCGATCCTTGTGGTTTTCTTTGCAGAATCATGTGTGATGCCACTAACTTTAGATCCTCTTGATATGAAATTGATTACTCAATCTTGTCTTGGAGAATTTGGAGTTTGGCGGCCTGCTGGGACGCCTTCTTCCTGATTGCTTAGTATTTACTTGGTCTTGTTAGAGAGAAATTCTCACAAGTGCCCTTTCTTGAGCAATTCGTTGACTTCCATCCTTAGGGATATGCAGTCCTACGTTCTGTGACCATGGTCATTGTGGAATTCAAACCATTTGTTTGGATTTCGGCGGTGATCAGGTGACCTCATCTTCTGAGGCCACCCGACTTGGTCTCCCATCTCCTTCAAGACTCCTACCAGTTCCATTTTCGATATTGATAGATTCGATATATCGGGCCAAATTTTCAATGCGTGAAGTCTGTTGTTGTGCGGCTTACCCAAAGGTTTGTGCCCTCCTTTGAATCCTTTTGCTCCGTCTTCTCCAGAAGGTCTCTGATAGGGCTTGTCGTCTGTGACTGTCTTCTCGGTCCTCAATGACCCAAGATTCTTGCTTGGCAAGCAGATCTTCTTCCCATTTGATCTGCTTTTAGGCACGAGCAAGCACATCCTCCATTATTTTGCATTGGTACTTAGTCAGCTCCTTGTACAGATCCCCCTAAGGGAGGAGTCCTCTTTTGAAGGCAGAAGTTGCGGTGACCACACTGTAATTTGGTATTGTAATCTTTTGATTGTTGAAGCGATGCAGATAACTTCAAAGAGGTTTCGCCTTGCGTTGCTTGATCTCATAAAGATCATCAGACGACTTGGGGATCACCCTGCAGTTGGTGAACTGCTATATAAACAAGTCCGTCAGATGTGCAAAGGATCCCACTGTTCCAGTTTGAATCGTGATGAACCACTATAGGGCAGCAACTGTCAGGCTGGATCTGAACCCCTTACACATAGCAGCTTCTCTATGCTCTTTATGAATTGTCACGGTAAACATCTTCTGTCTGTATTGCGCGATGTGGTTATCCGGGTCGGAAGTCCCATCGTATGGCTTGATAAAAGGGAAGGTGAACTTCCTAGGCATGTCAATCAGTGCAATCTCGTCTGTGAAAGGAGTGTCCGCATAAGAGCTTGGGGCACTTTTACTCAGAGGAGGTGCAAAACAAGGAAGATGTTCGATTACTGACTGCAAAGCTTCAAACTTGCTGGAGAACATTTGTTCCAGAAATTTGGCTTCATTAGAAAGTGGGATGTGGCTTGCGGCCTGCTATCCTTCTACGTCCATGGAGTATCCTTGCTCCTGAAAAGGATCTTGGTTCCCCTGGGCCCCCGTTGTCGTTTGACCACCTCTTTCTCTAGGGTTATTGGCAGGAGGAGTTTCCAAGGTTGGCATCCGGGGCACATGAACCCTAAACCTCTGATCCGCAACTTGAGTAGCCGTTAAGATCGAGTTCGTCTCCCTGAGAGCTTTGTTCTCCAATTCGAGTTGTTGTAGGCGTTGTGCGTTCTCTTGAAGCGTATTGGTACAGAACTCCATCTGTTAATTCAAAGCTTGCAACTCTGTGGTTGCGATATCGGCTCCAATTGGAGTTTGATCCCTTCAAAGTTGTTCTATCTCACCTAGTCTCGTTTGCAAGGTCTCTAGTTGAGATCGCATCTCCTCGTAGGTGAGTTATGTTCTTCTAGGTGTGATGTTTACGACATGGTTGTCTCTAGCCATTGTCACGTAGTTTTGAATGAAAGCTTCCCCTCCTTCTAGCGCCAACTGTTAAGGGTGATTTTGGGATGTTCTTTAGAAAGCACTACGGAAGCTGGAAGACGATGTTGATATGTTTGAATACGCGAGTTTGTGTGCATATGATCTAAGCAAAAGAGATTGAAGATGGTGAAAAGATATGTGTGTATTATTCTCTTTAGCCTAGGGATTTTTCGGATCTTCTCCTCCTAACCCCTAAGCTTCATATTTATACATGGAGCTCATCGTTATCCCCTTCAAACTAGGAGATAACGTGATTATCTAATAAACATACACGATTATCTACTTATTTAACTGATAAGATAAATATCAAATAACTGGCGGCTGGCTTCTGGCTTCCGGCCTTGCTATGACATCTTACTTCTTGCTTCGTCATGACATCTGGCTTCCTGCTTCTGGGCATTCCCCTGTCTTATAGCCTTACTGGTGTACTCCATTCGAACTAAGGGAAATTCCCATGGCTCAAATTACTCCCAATAATAATAACCTGATTTAACCGTGTGGATCCCATTTTTTGTGAGGGTCCATACAATCTAATCAGATGTAGCAATCCTACTAATGGGTATACTTTTAATTAACGGGATATCTACCGGATCAAAAAATTCTTCCAACATGTCTTGGTGTCATTCCAAAGTAATTTGGATCTCTTTACCATGCTAGTCTTGGCCACACATCCAGAATCCAATGATCCCTTCACACCGCTATAGATGTGCACGTCACCACATGTTTAATAGGCCATTTTTCCAAGATGAACCATGCGGAAAAAATATTTTGCCAACCATAAGATGGTGAGTAATATCATTTATCGGTCATAGGACTGTTCTTCGGATAATACATCCCTTTCAGTATTCGTGCCAATAAGGAATCTGGAAATTGTATAAGACGCTAAATTGTCTTAACGAATAATGCTAAATTAAACTCATCGATAATACAAAATCCTAAACTTTCCTCCACCTTTGTCAGAGAAACTTTCCTCCAATAAACCAATGAGAACCTCCTTTATCACCCCCTTGAACTCCATCGCTACCGCACTCATTAGATTTTTTGTGATCGTCTTTGGTAATATGAAACATGACATAACATAGGTAGGCAAGGCCGCCGCCACCACAGATTTAATAAGTATCTTTTTCCCTCCTTTAGAAAAAAAACTGGGATGTCCATCCATTAATACGTCCTTGTAATTGTTTCTTATCCAAGGCGAAAATCTTTGTTTTTGAACTCCCTAGACTCTCTGGGAGACCTAAGTACGAACTCATTCCTCCATCCGCGGAAATATTTAAAACATATTTTAGCTCATGGTAGAGGTCATCCGTGATCTTGTGCCCCAACATTATCGATGATTTATCGAAATTAATATGCTGACACGAGGCTTGCCCATACCTATCCAAAATCGCCAATATTTCATGACATTGTAGTTTAAGCGCTTTACAGAAAATAAGGTGTCATCTACAAATAGCAGATGGGATATTGTCGGACTTTTCCTTGATATTTTTATCCCTGTCAATTGTCTTGCTCCCTCGAAGCGCCATATATTTGCAATTAGCGCCTCAGTACAAAGAATAAAAAAAATATACGGAGATAAGGGTCTCCCTACCGGAGGCCTATATTAGGTACTATTCTACCTAAAGGTTGTCCGTTGATCAGAACTCGATAGGAAACTGTTGTGATACAACACATGATCTACCCAACCCATTTGTTATCGAAACCAAGCTTTAGGAGCAAATTCTCGACGAAGCCTCATTCAACTCAATCATAAGTCTTACTCATATCTGTTTTAATCTCCATAAAAGAACCCTTGCATATATTATTAGTGTGAAGGTCGTGGAATATTTGCTGAGCAATCAGGATATTATCTGAAATTAACCTTCCTTGGATAAAGGCTGGTTGTGTCTCCGAGATTATATTTGGGAAAAAAATCTTCAATCTCTCGCATATTAATTTAGATATAATTTTGTAATTCACATTACAAATACTTATTGGTCGGAGTTCTGACATCCTTCTTGGTCTCTCTGTTTTCGGTATAAGACATATATTTGTCATATTCATTCGTTTATCTAAACATCCCCTCTTCATAAACTCATTAACCATCACCACAATATCCCCTTTGATTATATGTCACACTTCCTGAAAAAGCAAGGTTGTCATACCATCCGGCCCTGGAGCCTTCTCCGTGTTCATTAAGAACAAAGCCTCCCTAATTTCGTTTTCTGTAGCCGGATGAACCAACATCCGATTCATCTCCTCAGAAATCACCGGTTTCACCACCTCTAGCACCTCCTCAAAACCTTGTGGATTTGAAGAATTAAAAATATTCTGGAAGTAATTGACCGCCACATTTTCCATCGCAAGTGGTTCCTTTACCCAATTTCCACCCTGATCTTCCAAACGGTTTTGATTAGAAATTCACTTATATGTTGTGGTCTTTAATTGTTTTATGTTCTTTATACTTGGCCTTGGCATATTAGTATTCGGGTTAGGTTCGAGTCAGGTATTTTGGGTTTCAGGTATTTCGGTTCTTAGGTCAAGAATTCGTTCAGGTATTTCGGTTCTTAGGTCAGGGATCCGTTCAGGTATATTTTGAGTTCGATTCGGTTCGAGTTCAAGTTCGGATATTTCTGGTATTTATCTTAGGAACCAAAAACATATCCGATACTTATTCGAGAATTTTTGGTTCTGATAGTTTGGTTACTTTTAAATATCCAAAGTATCCAAATAACCAAAAATATCCGAAAATACAAGAATAAGATACTAAAAAACTTAAAAATACTCAAAATTATTTGAAATATCCAAAATACTATGAAAATTAATAATATTCTAGAATAAAAGTTATAACTTTGATTATTAATATTATACATATATAAATATAAATAATATTTTGGATATGTAATTATTTTTTGGGTATTTCGAGTACTAATTCGGTTCACATTTCGTGGTTCAGGTTCGGTTCCACTTGTTTTGGGTATTGAGATCAAGATTCGTACGGATTCGGATTCGGATCTACTTTTCCAGTTCGAGTTCGGTTCGATTATTAGGGTCCGGATATTTTGTTCACCCCTATTTTATACATGCCACTTGTATCAAAAGTTTAATTAATAAAGACTATGTTCTTGTATGTGCTGTATTAATTTCTTACTGGACAATTAAACACTTGATTTGTAACCCCTTGTTTGGCACTGATTAATACGGACGATTTGTTTTTCTTTTTTATGCAAACCGAATATTAAATATTATAAGTTTGCTTGCGGACATGTGACGGAACTTGAACTAACTGTTTTTTGACAGACAAAAATAAACTGACTATGAATTCTTTAAATATAGAAGAAGGATTAGATATGGATCTATTTGTGCTAGCTATGAACTACCTTTTTATTCATGTTAAACAAAACCGCAGAAGAGGGAAAGTCTAACTATCACCAAGATTGTGCAGGAATGAAACTCATTCACCTATGTTTCGTTCATGATTTGCTCATCTTTACAGATGGTGCAATAAAATATGTGAAGAATTTACTAAGTATCCTCCAAAATTTCGAAATCGTTTCTGGACTTGTCCCTGCAGAGATTGAAAAGGTAAAGCATGAAACAAGATTGTCTCATGGGAACATGCCAATAAGTCCAGGCTAAATGGATGGTTGACAGATCTCTCTCTATCACTGGTCGACTTCAACTGTTCAATCCCATTATCACAGGAATTAGGGATATCAACTATGTTGTCCAAGTCCAACTGGGCTGTCTATGTCCAAATAGGCATGTCCATATAGAATTTTTTTTTTAGACGCCGGTGATTTAAGTCCAAATAAGACCAATTTCAAATAGTACCAAACCTAGATAAACCTATTATTTATTGGCTGTCCGCGGGGACTCATAACCCAATTATTGTGAAAAACGGCTTTTGCGTTTTTGCACAAAATAGTATTTAAGGGTTTTTCGGATTTTGCTGAAAATAGTATTTTCAGTTTTTACGTAAAATGGTTTTACGATTTTGCGAAAAACAGTGTTTACGCGATTTTTACGGAAAAATAGTATTTTGTGAGAAAATGATTTTTGCGGTTTTCTTTTTTTTTTTGCAGGTTTTACTGATTTTGCGAAAAACTACTTTTTTACGGAAAGTGATATTCACGACTTTCATGTTTTTTTACAAAAAAACGATATTTCACGGTTTGCTACGTAGTTGACTTTTTTTTTAAAAAAAAGAAGATAAAATTGTTCTAAATTTTACAAACTCTAGAATTTAAAGATTATTGGATGCTCAATGTCCATTTCTTTTACCCACTTTGTCCGCGGACAAAATTGGGTTTATCCCATTTGGACCGCTTTATATTTGGACTTGACTATGACCGGCCCAATTAAATTTGGACCGGATTAGCCCATGGTCATCAAGTCCAATTGAAATCTCTAACAAGAATCACTAGCTTCTGGTGTACATCATTTGCTTAGCCAAAAAAGAGAATTAGCTTACTAACTCTCTATGTGGTATATTTTGTGAAAGAGACAACAGAGGCAAACAATAGCAAAAAATTAGCTTAGGAAACAACCACCTTCTCAAAGGAAAAGAGGGGATTAGGCCTCAAAATCTTTTAATCGGGAACATAGCATCTATCATCCCCTCATATTGCTCTTCTTTGTTAAGGTAGACTATAGTATGTTGGGGTCAAAAACGACAACATCGAAATAAATGCCCAAAGCTTCCGAATAACTCCAAAAAGATCTCGAGATACGAGTTTCAGGGCGATAAGGAGTCACCATAAACATCGGATAATCGCGTCGCTTCGAAGACACGAGCAAGGTCCAGTCGCCGGTGGGCGGCTAGACTCTTGGCAAAGTCTAGTCGCCCATGGGAGACTAGAAACGAACCATGTCTAGTCGTCCATGGGCGACTAGACTCTTACCAAAGTCTAGTCTCCCATGGTTGACTAGACACTGACCATGTCTAGTCGCCCATGGTCGACTAGACTCTTACTAAAGTCTAGTCGCCAATGGGCGACTAGACTCTCACCAAAGTCTAGTCGCCCATAAGAGACTAGACACGGACCATATCTAGTCGCTCATGGGCGACTAGACACGGACAACGTCTAGTCACCCATGGTTGACTAGACCATGTCCTCTCGATCATCTTCTCCTTCGAATATCGGTTTGATTGTCTCTTGTTTTGTCTCGATTGGAGTTTCCGTTAAAATTCTGCGATAATAATCGAAAAGACTTGTTCTTTTCGTAAAAACTTCATATCGATCGTATAAAACGATAACGGTCAACTCGAACACCGATATTATCTTAACTACACGATTGGTTTTATCACTTCGCGAAACCATAACTGCATCATCGTACGAAGAACGATTTCTCCGAAAGAAATCGTAAAAGTCTATTTGTCGCAAAACGGCCCAAGAAAGCCCAAGACGCGATAAAAGTCCACTTACGATTCTGGACAAGAATGGGCCCAACTACATCAATGATTTACCCGAGTTCTGCGAAAGATAAATGGAAAACGCGATAAAGTCGAGTTTACAGATAAATAAAGAAAAATCGAGAAGATAAGGAATATTCTCGAAAAAGGATATACTCGAATCACAAAAGGAATAATTTCGTGGAAGGATGTACTCGAATCGAGTGCAGAAAAAGAAACCCGGTTGACCTACGAAGACATATATAAGAGCGACGAAGGAGAAGGACGAGGACAGACAGAGATTTCTTCACAACTTAGCACTTAGAGCAATTAGGTTATTTTTCGTTTTTGTTAACGAGCTACGACTCAACTAAGTTTACAAGTTTTACGCTGTTAAAACTAGAATACTCACCGACAGCTCTTGCGACCATGACTTATCACCTGTTATGACACTCAAATGCAGATTCAGAATAAGATCTCGATTGTTCAACTCTGTTTTCGATTCTCTTTTTACTTTTACTTCGTCGTCTGTTTCTTCGTGTTTCGATCTCTCGTTGTTTGGTTTAGTAGAAATCCAGGACCTCAAGGAAAGTTAGGGTTTCCTGGCTTTCCTTCGATTACGAAAAATCGACAGTGCAAATTTTGGTTCCCACAGTTTGGCGCTAGAAGAAGGGGATTCGTGGATTCTTTCACGCCAAATCACAGATCGATCAAGAAACGATATGTATAGACTAACGAACGATGTTGTCGTCTCTTTCAAGGATAGAGAAACGGCCGATCAGGCCAACCCTCACAATGATCTCCTTGTTATCGAATTGAAAATTCAAAATATCGATGTTGCGAGAATATTAGTCGACATTGGCTGTTCGGCTAATATTATCTTTAAAAATACTCTAGAGAGGATAGAAATCAAACTCTCAGAAACACAAAAGTCGGAGCCTAGTGATAGACCTCTCAGGAGAAACCACTATGACCCTCGCCCCGCTTCATACAACGCGATCATGGGCGTTCCATCGCTAAACTACATGCAAGTTATACCATCTACATACCATTACTATCTCAAATTTACAATCCCCTTCGGAATCGAAACAATCCGAGGAGACCGTAACATATCGCAGGTCTGTTTCACTGTCGAACTAAAGCGTAAAAGCACGACGGCGGAAGCTTTCTCTCAAAAGAAAAAGAAAAAGGGTTCTGTCGAAAACGCTTCAGAACAAGATCAAATCTAGATCTTCTGGCAGTTACGGAAAGTCGAAACCTCAAAAAAGAAACGCGAACCAACTTGCGAGCCCGTTGTCCCAGTATGCCTCGACGAAGAATTCCCTGAGCGTTGTGTCGAAATCACCACTAATCTCTGTGATCCCATAAAACACAGCTTATAACTTTCTTAAAAGAGAACTTTCGCACGTTCCCTTGGACCGCATAAGACATGCTAGGAATTGACATCAACGTGACATCTCACTAACTCAACGTGGATCCAACTTTCAAACCTATCAAATAGAAAAGGCGAAAGTTAGGACCAGAACACGCTACCGCGGTCAACGATGAAGTTGAAAAACTTCTCAAAGTCGGATCTGTAATAGAAGGTAGATACCCAGACTGGCTTGCCAACCCTGCTGTAGTTGAAAAGAAAAACGAAAATTGGCGAGTTTGCGTTGATTTTACCGATCTCAATAACGCATGCCCGAAGGACAGCTTTCTGTTGCCACACATCGACCGCCTAGTAGAGGCCACAACGGGAAACAAGCTCTTGTCATTCATGGATGCTTTTTCGGGATACAATCAGATTATGATGAATCATGACGATCATGAGAAAGTTGTGTTCATCACCGACCGGGGCACGTATTGTTACAAGGTAATGCCTTTCGCCCTCAAAAACACCGGGGCAACTTATCAACGACTCGTCAATCGTATGTTCTCCGAGCAACCTGGGAAGATTATGGAGGTATATATTGATGATATGCTCGTAAAATATCTCGAGGAGAAAAACACGTCGCCGATCTAAAAAATGTTTCGAGAAATTAAACATGCATAATATGAAACTCAACCCAGCGAAATCTAGGTTCGCTGTGGCATCAGGAGAATTCCTCGGATATCTCATCACATACCGAGGGATCGCGGCTAACCCAAAAAAAAATCAATGCATTGATCGAGATGGCCTCTCCAAAGAATAAGCGAGAAGTACAAACACTGACCGGGAGAGTCGCTGCACTCAATCGCTTCATCTCACGGTCAACGAACAAGTGTCTTCCTTTTTACGATATTTTGAAAGGGAACAAAAGTTTGAATGGTCCGAGCAATGTGAAAAAGCTTTCCAATAGTTAAAGCATTACTTGACCACACCTCCAGTTCTCGCAAAATCTGTCATCGGAGAGCCCCTGTTCCTGTATATCGCGCTATCAGCTACAGTTATAAGCGGCGTTCTCATCAAAGAAGAATGTGGCGAGCAGAAACCAATTTTTTACGTAAGTAAAACTTTGTTAGATGCTGAAACATGATATCCGCTTATGGAGAAACTGGCGCTCGCCGTCGTAATGTCAGCTCAAAAACTAAGACCATACTTCCAATCGCACACAATCATCGTACTCACTTCATTCTCGCTACGAACAATTTTTCACAGTCCCAGTCAGTCGGGAAGATTAGCAAAATGGGCAATTGAGCTAAGCGAATACGACGTCGAGTACCGAATAAGGACTTGTGAAAAGTCACTGGTACTCGCCGATTTATTGGTAGAGCTCCCTACGGAAAACACAGCAAACCATGAACCGGACGCAACTTGGACCCTTCATGTCGATGTGTCCTCGTCTAGGCAAGTTTTGGGAATCAGGATTCGGCTTACTTCACCAACTGGAGAAGTACAGGAACAATCATTCTGATTAATGTTTCACTCTTCAAACAACAAAGCTGAATCCGAAGCGCTTATTGTCGGGTTACGGTTGGCTCGTGGACTGAAAATACGCAATATCCACGCGTACTGCGACTCTCAACTCGTTGCGAACAAATTCAGCGGAGAATACGAAGCCAGAGACGAAAGAGTGGAATCATATTTAAAACTCGTCAAAGATCTCGCCTAAGATTTCAACCAGTTCGCTCTCACGCGAATTCCCCATTTGGAAAACACGCAGGCCAATGCATTAGCTACCCTAGCATCAAGCTCGGACCCGAGTATTAGACGGGTAATTCCCGTGGAATTCATTGAACATCCGAGCATCGACCCTCCAATTGTCCCAAATCTAATCCAGTCACAAGACGAAGACGTCGATGAAGTCAACACTCGACTTGAACAAAATTTGGAACAATTTGAATATGGTTGCAATACACCATGGTTGGAGACAATTCGAGCATACATAACTGAAGGAGTTCTCCCTGCCGAAAAATGGGCAGCCTGAAAAATCAAAATCAAGGCCGCCCGATATGTATTAGTCGACGGGAAAATCTACAAATGGAGATTGTTCGGGCCCATGGGCGACTAGACACGGACCATGTCTAGTCGCCTATTGATGTACATACAATTTCATGCATATTTTAGTGTGTTTTAGATTAGTTTTCATTTATTATTCGGTTGTAAATAAGCATATTAGCTCTAGAATGCATCATTTAGAGTCTTGAGT
>OVAN01008374.1:0-18262 GCA_900406275.1 Anastatica hierochuntica | reverse complement strand
TATATATATATATATATATTATCTTATTTATCAAATAAATAAAATCTCAATCCCAAGTACTTTGATCCAATTTGCTTAAGTGTGTGACCATGTAGGATCGCATAATATTAGTAATGAATTCATAATCCATCGATTATAAGCGCTCTCTAGCAAAACATTATAATCACCTAACATTATACGATTTGTCGAACCTCGACACTAGAACTTTATTTAGAGTAAAGTACAAATGATTTCAGGACATTCTCAACAATCTTCCACTTGTACTGGAATCATCTTTTCATATAATCCCTTTGTCCAAATATCTCGATCTGACCATAAGGCAAGAAAAAATGTCATCCTTATATAGTAAAACCACGTTTACTGAACTCTGATTTATACTGATTAAAGAAACGACTGACATTCACCTCGTTTGAGCATGGCCATGCATTTTTCAGTATCAAATCTTTGATAGGCCTAGAGATATCTCTCCCGTTATATATGTGGGACAAATCCCCTCTTGTTCCATCCATGTTTCTTATACACTTTATAATACACCCAATCAATGCCTTTATAATCATCTTTTACGGCTGACGTTTGACAAAGTCAAAGTGGACTAATCCATGTATAAGAAAACATGATGAACTCAGGTCAAAGGACAATACTCGATAGTTGTAATGAGAAACTCTAATGACATCCATATAGCAATCTTGTAGAGTTCTCATAGCTAGTCAGTCCGATTTTGTGTTCTCTAACACATCTATATATATGATTGACTTTAATACAACATATCAATGACTCCATAAAACTTAGTCATCAGTCACCTCACATACTAGTCATTCATAGTTATTAATGTCCCTGCTTAATAACTTGACTATGGACCTCAATGATTTATGTCATCTATCACTTATAGGGTTTCATGATCAAGTCACATACTTGATGACCTATAAGAACGATATAAATTATTTTGGGACTATTATTCAATTATCCAATAATCAAATAATACATGAAACTAACTTCATTACTTCAAACATAGAAAATTCTATGTTTACCCGAACATCAATTGCGAAAATAAAGCTCCCACTAAATCCAAGATCATATCTTTCATAATCTAATATGACTTTCATACTTAGATCACTCAAGAGGTTAATTAGGAAACCGCAAACTCTTACTCCCACTAGTCCTTTAAAAACTATTTTTTTTCCTTAGAAAAGAATTTTTCCAAGTAACAAACAATTTGTTTTTTACTTCATCGTTGAATTCTTTGAACACTTCAAAGAACCAGGTGAATGAATTATCATATGACCATTAATGAAATAGTAACTTTCTTTGACTTTAAAAATCATTAATTCTCATATATCTCTATGTATAGGATCTAACATATCACTAGCTCCTTCATTGGTCTTAGTACTAGAGCGTTAGTCATTTTTCCGATAAACTAGGAGCACATAACCCATTAGATTCTAAATCAAACAAGTGTAGAAAATTCATCGCTATGAACTTTCCAAATATTTCATTTATACGGTCCAAATGACAAATCCAAAATAAAAGTTAGATTTCAGTCATGAGAAGATTAAAATGTTATAGACAGTAAGACTTTGGCTTAGAACATAAATTTCATTCTCTAGTGAGACTTTATCACAATAAATCTAAAACTTGTTTTATTAGAAATATCAAATTCTTCTAAATCCAAATTTAAAGAAAATAACAATCTTACTCAAAATAAATTGATAAAGAAAAACTCTTTAATTCTAAAGCCAGTTCGATGGAAAAATAAAATATTCCTACATCTAACCCAACAACTTTTACTCAATTCTTTGTTAGGTCCATTTTATCCTTTCTCCACAGATCTACTTATGTTGAGGTTCTGCATAATTTCATAAATGTGAGTACCACAACTGGTATCCAAGTTGTATCAAATACCCAACAAGTAGAGTTACACTTAGTAACATTTACTTCTATAACATTTTTATACCTGGAGAAGAAGACTCAAAACTCTTCTTTTTCAGCTCCTCCAAGTACTTCTTGCAATTTCTCTTCCAATGCCCAGTACCATTACAATAATGGTACTTGTCAGAACTAGAAAGACCAAACTTAGACTTTTGAAAATGTCGAGACTTGTCAGGATTCACAATCTAACTCGTCTTACCATATCCTTTATCTTTACCATGTTTCTTAAACTTCTTGTCCTTTTGCACCATCAGGACATTAAGATTTTTCTTCTTGATATTTGGCTCAGCAATTTTAAGCCTCAATACCATTACAATAATGGTACTTGTCAGAACTAGAAAGACCAAACTTAGACTTTTGAAAATGTCGAGACTTGTCAGGATTCACAATCTAACTCGTCTTACCATATCCTTTATCTTTACCATGTTTCTTAAACTTCTTGTCCTTTTGCACCATCAGGACATTAAGATTTTTCTTCTTGATATTTGGCTCAGCAATTTTAAGCATCCCATGCAACTCAGACAAAGTCTTCGTCAAGTTCTTCATATTATAGTTCATAACAAACTGATCATAACTTGACGGCAATAACTGCGGGATTATGTCAGTAGACAACTCTTGACTCATAGGGCAATCAAGTTTTGTCACGTTATCGATATAACCCATCATCTTTATGACATGTGAGCTAACTGGATTGTCATGTGACAGCTTGCATTTTATGAGAGATTTAACCGTCTTATATCTCTCAGTTCGTGCTTGTTCCTGAAACATCCCTTTCAGGCTAGCTATCATGTCTATCAGTGACTAAACGTTCTCATACTGCTTTTGCAATTTTAAGTTCATGGTAGCCAACATAAGACAACACACATCAACCCTATCACTGACATGCTTATCCCCAACATTCCTTTATGCATGAGAAACATTTGACTTAGGCTTTTCAAGAAGCTCCTTTTCTAGGACAATTCTCAGGTTGCGGTACCATTCAAGGAAATTCGATATGTTGAGTCTTTCCTTCTCAAGGACAGATCAAAGTGAAAAGGCATTGTGGGAGTTTGACATAACTATCAGAAAAGAATAAGATAGTTTAAATTAATATTCAGGAATTTTAAGCATTTTCAACAATTAAGAACACTCTCATTACACTCAAAACAATATATCCTCAAACTAAGTGTTACGATCCAAGATACATATTTCACTAAAGTGAGCTTTGGCGCATCGCCCAAACTCTTGCTATTTAGGTAAGCAACGACATTGCTAATTATATCTAATATAACTCTTGGTTGTGGACGACATCTTATGTCTAACTACAATCCTATGTCTCTAAGCCCAAAACCGTTTTGATAGCCTAGTCAAGCAAACCAATCTATTTTCATATGGTAACCATTACCATATGCCTCACTCATGTAATTGCGGACACCCTGCTTGGCAAGCCCATCACACAATGAAACAAGCCTTGACAGTTGACAAGACTGGGGAGACATCAAAATACTTGATATTATTTGAGAAACATAATTTTAATCCAATTTCAATTTTAAAATTTATATCTGATATAAATTATTAAAATTTTATTAATACATGTCTAATATGTATATTTAATAGGATTATATATAATTAAATTTATTTTAATGAAATTAAAATAAATAGTTATTTATATATTTAATTTTAATTAATTCTGACATCTAATCAAATTAGGATTAAAATTAAAATTTTATTACAAGAAAATTTTCAAAACCCTAAAAGAAAATATCTTGTGAAAAAAATTTTTCACCGAAACCAAAACAAGTGGTTTCGTTAAAAAAATAACCTATCGATTTTCTCTAAAACCAACTTGTTTTATAATTATTATTTTTAGTTTTTTAATCCAATTTTTTTATATTTAAATTCATATACAATATAAATAAAAATATATCTTATACATAGTCAATATGTAATTTTGATTGGATCATAAATATATAAATTGATTTTAATCAAATTAAAACCAACGATTATCTACTTATAAATAATGTTAATTAATTCCAAATTTCCGAAGACAGACGAATTAAAATCTTCTAGAATTGGAAACGAAACACCAAGAAAAAACGGTCGAACCAATTTGGTTTATCAAATAAACCATAAACCATGTTGACCCTATAATTCACTGATCCTACGCTATCATAATGCAATTATACAAAGCATCCAAGCTTTGAAACCCCTTTTTTTATTAGTAATGATAACGATGCACTCGAATATATGTTCCCATATAAACAAGCTGGTTAGAGCATCTCGAATGGTGAAATTACCATTGGAGTCTTTAAGCATTATTTAACTTTTTTTTTTGAATAGTTAAGGACTCTAATCCAAAAATCAGTCCAATGGTGTATTCGATTTAGGAGTCCTTAAGAAAAAAAAATTAAATTGTTAAACATGAGAAATTTATAATTTTATTAATTGCACGAGTAAACTTAAAGATACAATAATTAATAATTTTCATCCCCAAATTTGTTCTAAATACTTTCTATTAAATCATTTTTCAAGAATTCATGTATCCGCCAAAAACTGAAAAACAAAAAAAAACGGATCTGAAACGGAATCGAAACGGATATTTTCGGGTATTTTGGGTTCGGATCGGGATATTTTAAACAGATATAAAATGGATCCGAAACTTCAAAAATCGTAAATGAATATGTAACAGTTCCAAAATCTGAAAAACAAAAAAAACGGATCCGAAACGGAACCGAAACGGAACCGAAACAAATATTTTCGGGTATTTTGAGTTCGGATTGAGATATTTTAAATAGATCTGAAACGGACCCGAATCTTCAAAAATTGTAAATGAATATGTAACGGTTCCAAAAACCGAAAAAACGGATCTGAAACGGAACCGAAACGGATATTTTCGGGTATTTTGGGTTCGGATCAGGATATTTTAAAAACATCTAANTGAAACGGATCCGAAACTTCAAAAATCGTAAATGAATATGTAACGGTTCCAAAAACCGAAATACAAAAAAAAAACGGATCTGAAACGGAACCGAAACGGATCAGAAAATGAAATTGTTCTGACCGAAAAAAAAATTACACGCGGCCACGAAATACATCTTCCCTCAGCCAATTATACGCGGCCACGTCACTAAGGACTCGATCCTTAGAAACCTTGGCTAAGGATCGATCCTTAGCATTTCGAATATATATATTTTTTTAATTACACATTTCATTGGTTTTGGTGCTAAGAAAGGAAGATTTTCGACCGTTGGAGCTGGTCTTAAGCCGATCAAAGCAACGAAAAAACATATTGATTAGGCAATGCTTTAAACTTTCTTTTTTAATTCAAGATCAAAATTAAAAACGTAGGCTCTGATATCACTGTTGGAATTCGTAACAATTTATAAACGTTTTATAAATATTTTTACGAATTTAATTCCCAAATTCTGTGCAAATAATTGACTTTGAATATAATCTATGGGGTATCGAATATACCTTAAAAATACACAACGAAACTTTGATCTGGATTTGGATCCATCCAGCTTTGGGGTTTGCTCGAACATCACAAGCACCGTCATAATTACATTTAGTAAACGGAGAGGCTGGTTTTCGCCATTCAGATCGTTTAGGAATCGATGCGCCTGACCGCGTCTGTGTCCAACCTAGACCCTTTGTGCATTCCATTGTATCATCCTGAGCATATTGTAAATCTTGGAGCCATTCTTGATTTTTTTGTTGGTAGACAAAAAGATTTTTACTTTTCCATAATCGCCACAAAATCCACAGTGGGAGTTGTTGTTGAAACGGTGTGAAGAGTGGGTTTTGAAATCCTTCAATGAGCAGTTTGATCTTTTGTTCAAAATTAATGGTAATATCATGTAGTTGTGGCAGCGAAACAGAAGAACCCCGCCAGACCCGAGCCGCATGAGGACAAAGGAAAAATAGGTGATTCATGTATTCGTCCGCTGAACAACATCTTCTACATTGTCCATTGGTTGTTATACCCCAATATTGTAGGCAGGTGCCAACCGACAATGCAAATGAGAGACTTCCCCATAGAAAATGTTTCAGCTTTGGAGTGACACGCAAGTTCCAAATCCTCTTTTTAATTTCAGGGTTACCTGGCGTGAGAGGAATGTTGTTTGCTACTAAACTAATGTGTTGAGCCAACCAATGCCCCAATTTCACAGTGTAGAGACCATCACGCGAGTACTGCCATCCGGCTTGATCACATGTTTTTTGTGTGTTCAGGTAGATTGAGGATATTACCTCAACATCCGCCGATGGAAAATGAGCTTGTAACTTAGCGAGATCCCATTGCCCATGTTCATCGAAAAGCTCGGAAACATGAGTTATTGAGGAGACTGATCCAAAAAGGCGTTGTGGTGGTCGTGGAGGAGAAAAAGGTAGCCAGAGATCAGACCAGATATGTGTTTGAGTTCCGTCTCCTATAACAACGCGCAAGCCCTTATACAAAAGATCTCTACCCACTAGTAATGAACGCCACATAAAAGATGGTTTTGATCCAATTGCCGTAGTAAGAAGACTTGATTGAGAGAAATACCGACCTCTTAAAACACGTGATGCAAGACTTGTTGGATTTTGGAGGATACGCCAGACTTGTTTTGCAAGGAGGGTTTCATTAAAATTCTCAATATCCCCGAATCCAAGTCCGCCCTCATTTTTAGCAAGACTCATCCTTTTCCAAGAGTACCAATGCATAGATCTTCGCCCATATCCTTTGCTCCACCAAAATTTGGAGATTACACTCTCAATTTCCACGAAGATGCCAACCGGGAGTTTGTAGCAGTTCATCGTGTAAACGGGAAGTGATGACGCTATTGTTTTGAGTAATATTTCCTTCCCTGCTGGAGATAGAAATTTTTTTGACCAGGTTTCCGTTCTTTTTTTAACCTTCTCTACAATGTACTGGAACACATCTTTTTTCTTCCTTCTTACTTGCTTAGGTAAACCCAAATAACTCCCATGACCGCCATCATTATGTATATTGAGAGTTCGTCTGAGTATTGTTTTTATATTAGCTCGCACTCGGGACCCAAAGGTGACAACCGATTTATGAAGATTGACAGCTTGCCCAGATAATCGTTCATAAATCTCCAGTGTTCTCCGTATAGTACGTGCAGATTGTGGGTGAGCATGACAAAAAATAGGGCATCATCGGCGGAAAAAAGGTTAAATACAGTTGGACCCGTATTACTAATCTTCATACCTTTGGTTTTTTTTTTCTTGCAGCTTCTTTATGGAACAGATGAGTAAGAACTTCGGCACAAAGTATAAACAAATAAGGCGAGAGAGGGTCACCTTGACGGAGACCACGTGTTGGCGTGATACATCCTTGAGGCGAACCGTTGATTAAGACAGAGAACGTGACCGATTCAACACACTTCATTATCCACGAAATCCAAGTTGCCGAAAAACCCATGGCCTTCATAGTATCACGTAAAAAGTGTCATTCTACTCGGTCATACGTTTTGGAGATGTCTGTTTTCACCGCCATATATGACTTAGTCCACCGTTTTCGCGATTTGAAGGAGTGAAAAAGTTCATGGGCAACTATGACATTGTCTACACTTTGTCTTCCAGGAATGAAGGCCGCCTGGTTGTCTGATATGATGCGACTGAGGAAGCCTTTAAGATGATTGACTAGAATCTTCGAGATGATCTTGTAGGAGACATTACAAAGCGCTATTGGACGGAAGTCCGCCATAGTTCTTGGGACGTCCACTTTTGGTAAGAGGAATAAGTTGGTGTGATTGTTGTGCTCAGCCATAACACCATCAGGGAAAAAATTATGGATATCCAACAAGAGATCGTCTTTTATTGTTTCCCAGAACTGTTGGAAAAAGACGCTGTGAAGCCATTCGGTCCAAGCGCTCTAGATGGGCCAATTTGTGATACTGCTTGATATATTTCTTCATTGGTAACAGAATGAGTAAGCTCTTCTTTCATTTCCGGAGTTACTCTTCGCGGAAATTCGCGGAAAGCTTTAGACGTTAGAGTTTCATAATCCTGCTGGTATACCGAACAAAGTAAGCTTGAAAAATATTGTGAGGCTGCAATTCCGACTTCCTCATCACCACGGTAGATGGTACCAGCCCCGTCTTCAATTGCTAGTATCTTGTTTCGAGCTAGCCTAGATTTTGCAGACGCGAAGAAAAATTTAGTGTTTCGATCTCCTTGAGTGAGCCAGGTATTTCAACTTTTTTGCTTCCAAAAATTCTCCTCATCTTTATAAGCTTGGGAGAGCTCATATTTGAGAGTTGTTATACACTCTGTGGTTGCACCACTTGTTTGAGCATGATCCAATTCTTTACGCAAAGTCACAATACGTAATGCAACAGTTGGTTTATTGTGTCTCCGCCAATGGGAGATGATACGTCGTGAGGCACTGAGCTTCTCATGTAGATGAGTATGGCGAAGGCGAGTTGTTGCCCAATTATTCTCAACTATTCGGCATAATTCATCACTTACAACAAGCTTGTTATCATAGCAGAATCTACCGCGGCGAGTATCAATATTTGGAGATGAAGATATCACTAAGGTCCTATGATCAGATCCTTCAAATGGAAGAAATTCAACTAGCGCGGAGGGATATTGGGCTAGCCACTGTGAATTAGCCATAGCTCTATCTAAGCAGCACCAAACCGTATGAGTTTGAAGTTTGCTCGTCCAAGTAAATTTGTTCCCAACACTCTTCAAGTCCGCAAAGCCACATGTAGATATCATGCGGCGGAAGTTTACAAAGCTACCTTCGGGTCTTCTCGGACCACCTTTCTTTTCAGCATTAGATATGATCTCATTGAAGTCACCGACTATAAGCCAAGGTTCGACTCTTGTAGTAGAAATTCTCTCAAGACGTTCCCAAAGTATATGGCGGTTTGATGGTTCCGGGAATCCATACACAAAAGACAAGTAGAAAGATAATTCATTAAAAGTAACACGACGATCCACAAGATTTGCATCAGAAAGCAAAGAGAAACCGAAACAGAGTGCTTAATAAAGATAGTTATACCCCCACTAAGGCCTATAGGAGGTACGGTGATACATGAGTCATAACCAATATCGCTACAGATGTCTCTAATGTAGTCGTTGTCTTGCTTTGTTTCCAAGAGGCAAATGATGTCGGGGAGGTACTTTCGTCGTATCTCCTTGAGGCGTCGAAATGTCAAGGCAATGCCCAATCCTTGACAGTTCCAAACGGATGTATTCATGGCGAAATTGGTGGTTTCGGGCCCACCACACCACTCACTGATTCATTAGCACCGCCGCTTGACTCACCTTTCTCGCGGAACTGAAGTTTCTTCCTCTCGGATTCAACAATCTTCACAACGAACTTACGCTTGAGTTTGGCCCGAGTTTCATCTCCATCTGTTTCAGAATATGTAACATACATGTTCATTTCATTCTCAATATCATCAATACCTGCCATCGGAGAAGCAATGGAATCATCCTCCATGATCATCACTTCCGTATCATAATTACCATCTTCTTGGTCAGAGATCTCCTGGGAGCTATCATCTTCAGGAGCTATTTCATATGCTTGCGCATGTGCTATCCCTTCAGGCTGTCGTGGGATCTGCATTGCATCAGGATAAGCTTGACGATGGTCAAGTTCATCATCCATTCGGTCCAATGGATCAAACTCCCTGTGTCCATTTTCTTGCCCAGCGTTGATCTCATTTACTTCATCATCATTGATCTCACGAAGAGCAACACCACCATTCGGGTTATGCGGTGGCGGAGGCTCCATATCATCATCACCATCACTCATATCAGACTCACCACCGTCATTGTGAAGCAAGCATCGCCCGAAATCATGAGTAAGCCTACCACAAACATCACAAAAGCCTCTCAATCGTTCATAATGAAAGGTGAGTAGAGTATTCACTCCCTGAGTAAATTGGAACTGTCGTTGAAAACGAAAAGGCAAGTTGATGCCCTAGTTGATCTTAACTCTTACAAAAGCAGCCCGGACCGCCGCCGCCGGATCATAATCTATGTTCATGAGAGGTCCAAGAGCACGACTAACATGACTAATGACCTCTTGGTTCATGTATTGATACGGTATTCCTCTTATCTAGATCCAAAACCTGATGAAATTCATCATCAGTGGATTCATGAGCGTAGTCCAGCGTTCGAGGATGAGCATTCGGTCGGCGAAAGACCAAGGACCACGGCGGAGGACCGATAACATTAGATCTTCTGACGGAAAAACAAACTGGAAGCAGCGGTTCTCAATGATACGCCCATGAGTGATTTCGTTCAATCCCAAGATCCTAGGAATGTTGGCGACGATGGCGCAGATGTTCTAACGCCATGGCATCACCGGTATTCCAATCAACACGAAGCGATTCTCCTCCTCTGTTTGTCTCACAATCGCCGGAGGTAATGGATACGGTTCGTCTTCAATACCCAGGTCAAAATCCTGAAGATTTCTCCTTAAATGGTCTGCCATTTGTGTAAGAAAGGGATCGAATCGAAGAAGATATTGGTGAATCGAAAAAGAGATTTGAGTTTTTGTGAAAGAGAGTGAGAGATTAGAAAAGAAATAGATGTGGTATTTAGGGTGTTCTTCACGAAACATAGTAGGAATCATGGGTATAACATCAAGATAATGGGTGAGGGAGTTATGAGCCACGATCTCGGAAGTTAATCGCTCAATCGCCAGGAGGGCGGCGAGAAAACCGTCGGCGAGTATCAGAAGTATCGCCTGAAGAAAGAGCAAAACGCGTCGTTTCATATTTTTTCAAGTTTCTTTCTTTTTTAAAAAGAGGAAAGTTCAAGGTATTTTTCTTCCTCTTAAAACTAAAAAAAAAAATTTCCACCTATTCACAAAAAATTGAAGTTTTGGTAGATTGAGAAATTGGAAGAGCATAAAGCAAAATAAATTTCAAAAATATTAATTCAGAATCTTAGATAGACTCAGTGGAAAATGAAAGCTTTCAAAATAGTGAACTTTGATCATATATCCAAGTAACAAACTCAACCTGGACTAGACATAGATCCCAAGATTTTTTGAAGTTTGAAATTAAACTCTAAGTTTTAGATTCTCCTAAGAAGAGGATAGTATAAAATCGAGTAATTGAGAAGATGAAGATGAAAGAGTAACACCCCAAGTCCATTAATGGGTGATTTAGACCCAAGCCCATCACCAAAAACCCTAGACTCCTCTCTCCCCATCACTTATAAAAGGAGGAGCAAAGAGAAGGAGGAGAGAGTTTTGTCAAAGCCACCAAGAGACCCTACCCTCCCACCATTGCCGAGCCGACAAGCCACCGTCCTGCGCCGCCCCTCGCAGCCGACTAGCCACCCGTCGCCGTCTTCGCCGCGCCGCCAGAGCCACCGAGTGTCACGGTCGAGCCTTTGGGTTCGCGAAACTTCTTCTTCTCGTTTCTTCTAGCTTTCTCAAGGTAATCACCTTGAATCTCTGATCTCCATCCTCTTCTAATTGTTATGTGTGGAAGGAAACCATGACAAGGTTTTCCTTTGTCTGTTTGAGGAGTCATCTCTCTTTAGACCTCAGATCTGTGCCCCAGAGATCAGATCCATCCACTCCTCATCTCAAAACCGCGATCTAAGGTAAGGAGATACCCACACGATCCCCCGTACACGTTGGTTTAATGATTTGCCTGCTCTAGTATAGGATTTCTCACGAAAATTGATTGAAAGTCTTGTATGCATGTCTAGATAGATTGTTTGATGTTTGTACATGTAGATCTGGTAGTTATCGGATATAGATTAATTGGGGTTTGATTATGATATTGGATGCCATTGAACGAAGGGGAAAAAGGAAGAAGTACCCTAGAGTTGGGGGGGGGGGAAAGGAAGAAGTACCCATTGGGAATTGTTTGGGAAGGGAGAAAGGATGAGAATGAGAATGAGAATGAGATGAGTGAGATGATGAGAAGGGGAAAAGGAAGAAGTACCCGTGGGGGTAGAGGCTGGGATATTAAGTGACACGGGGTTAATGTTAGGAAGGGATGAATGCCATGTTTGAGTGTTTGATTCTATGCTTTTGTGGGTTGTATTGTTAGGCCGAGTCTGCGGACTTGTGTTGTCTAGCATTCCACCACCTTGGTGAGTGATTCCCCTGTCACTCACTCCTTTCCTCTTTCCTCCTCCCTTTTTTCCCTTTTTCAGGTGAGCATAACGAGTAGTTGGAGGCGATGGTTGGATCATGGTGTTCGTTTTGGGAATCATCACGTTTTTCGTATTTGATTTTCTTTTGTTGAATTGATTTTTGTTGAACCGGTTTTCGTTTGATTTTTATTATGGATTTTTTTAAGATTGATGAATTGATGGACTAATAAAGTTGATGTTTTAGATATAAGTTGTGGTTACGTGAGAAATAAGCTAGGTAAGTGACATGACGTGCCCTAGGGGTAAGGAACGAGTGTTAGAATTTGGTATCAGAGCAGGTTTGCCAAACCGGTTCTGACCCGGGAGGCAGTTAGAAAGATAGGAGATGTGTGAATCGGTTTTCAGTGAGTTTTGAAAGTTGTTTTTTGGGGGGAGATGAGTCGATTTTTACAAGGAAAAAGGAAAACCATGCTAATCTGAGTCAATCCTTAGTTGTTTGTGCATTAGCTGGCTTCAAGTAAAGGTCTAATCTGCTCGTCTTCTTTTCAGATGGCACCAAGGAGAAACCCTAACCGTCGACAGATTGCTGCCAGAGCTCAGACCGGGTCGCAGACCAGAGGCCAGGAAACCACCGCTGCTACAGAGGCATCTCAACAGAGTGTGGGTGAGAGTGTTTAAGGGGGGGGGGCAGGAAGTGAATAACCACTCCAATTCTGCGGAGGGAGTCGCCCAGTAGACAGCCCAAGCGGCTGCGGTCCAGGTTTCCACTCAGGAAGCCGCGGCTCAGCAGGATGCAGAGCTAGCTACCGTGTTGGAGGAGCTTTAGAGGTACTGAGCTCTTTTCGGAAACCCTCTGAATCAAGGTGTAGCTACAGGAGGGGTCCCCGCAGGGATTGCAATGCCGTAAGGCACACCGCCAGTGCAGATTCCCGGAGCATACCCGCCACCACCACCACCTCCGCAGTACCCGCCTCAGCAGAGGCCGAGTTATTGGGACATGATCCACCAGATGAGAGACATGGGCATAGAGATGTTTGATGGCACCGCAGGTCCTATTGCGGCAGAAAACTAGAGGAGGAAGTTAGAGCATAATTTGGACCATTTGCGCTGCCCAGTAGAGGACATTCGGGATCTAGCCATCCAGTACCTGAAATATTAAGCACTGGTGTGGTGGGAGGGCCAGGTAGCCAATACTCAGGGACAGTACGAGCTTACCTGGGAAGACTTCAGGACCCAGTTTGCAAAGAAGTTTTTCCCAAGGGAGACCATGGATAAGATGGAGAATGAGTTCATGGATCTCTGTCAGAAGGACCTCACTGTTCGTGCCTATGCCATGGAATTCAACCGTCTGCGCAGGTTCACTGGGCGGTACTTGGATGAAGCGGAGCTCATTAGGAGGTTCATGAATGGACTAAGGATAGACCTCCAGAACCGCTGTAAGATGAAGGACTATCAGTACCTGGATGACCTTGTGGAGAAGGAAGCAGAGCAAGAGGAGGGGTTAGATAAGGAGCGGAACATGCTCAAGGAAGGTCAAACCAGAGTAGAGAAAGCCCCAGAGGGACCCGCCCAGAAGCGGAATTTTAGCTATGGGAGCGCCCCTAAGCCTCGATGCGTAAAGTGCAACTTGTTCCATATCGGGGACTATCCCAGATGCTTCAAGTGTAATAGGTTGGGGCATAGACAAGGGAGTTGTCCTCCTGTACCTCAGACCATCGCAGGACCAGGGGTTTGCTACAGGTGCCACCGCTCAGGTCACATGGCGAGGGAGTGCCCGGAGGTGCCGAGGCCTCAGCTGCCGCCGCCGCCACCCAAGCGCAAGGCTGAAGGACCGCGTGTGTTTGGAGTAGGAGACTATGCTGTGGACGAACTACAGGTAAATCAGGCAGGGGAGCAGAACGGAGTCGAGCTGATCGCTGGTTAGTCCACTCTCCCAACTTTACCTTTCTAATTGAGTGCTTGTTTTGGAAATTGTGTGAAAGGAAAGAAAGTGTATAATGATATAGGAATGGTAAAAACTCTGTAGGATCGGTTTTAGTTGGGGGTGGGGTTGCTTATGTCATGTTCGATTCTGGAGCTATTAATAGCTTTTTGAATCCCCGGATGGTGAAGTCATGGACTTCACGGGAGAGTTCCTACCGAAGAACTGGAAGGTATCCACGGTAGGCAAGGAGAAGCTTGGAGCCGTCGGCATACACATGGACGTACCTATTCTTATTGGCGGAGTAGAGATGCCTGGTAATCTAGAAGAGATGGAGATAAACCACTACAATGTTATCCTTGGCATGGATTGGTTGAACCGCTATGACGCACATCTGGAGTGCAGGAAGGCACAAGTACGATTTGCTAGGCCGAGCGGAGACATTTACTACCAAGGCATCAAGGCGACGGTAGGAGTACCGATTATCTCGATGTTGCACGCCGAGGCCCTATTGGAGAAGGGAAACGAGTCCTTCATAGCTACCATCACCACCATAAAGGAAAAAGGGGTGACTGAGGTGAAGGATATACCTGTGGTAGCTGAGTATGAGGACGTTTTCGAGCCGCTGACGGGACCGCCGCCATCCCGAGGAGACGCCTTCACCATTGAGCTGGAGCTAGGAATATCGCCAGTTTCTAAAGCTCCATATCGACTAGCACCAGCGGAAATGGCAGAACTGAAGAAGCAACTAGAGGATCTCACCGTTAAGGGTTTCATTCGACCAAGTAGTTTACCATGGGGAGCGCAGGTTCTATTCGTGAAAAAGAAGGACGGAAGTTTCTGACTATGCATCGACTATCGGGGACTAAACAACGTCAACATCAAGAATAAGTACCCGCTTCCACTCATCGATGAGCTTTTGGATCAACTACAACGGGCCTCATGGTTCTCAAAGATAGATCTGGCATCCGGATACCACCAAATCCCTATAGCTGAGTAGGATATACAGAAGACGGCCTTCCGTACTCGCTATGGGCATTTCAAATTCGTGGTCATGCCTTTCGGACTGACGAATGCGCCTGCCGCCTTCATGAAGCTGATGGACAACGTCTTCAGGGAGCACCTAGATAAGTGTGTAATTGTGTTCATTGATGACATATTGGTGTACTCTAGGACTAAGGAGGAGAACGAGTGGCATCTAAGAGTGGTGTTGAACAAGTTGAGGAAGCAGAAGTTGTATGCCAAGCTCAATAAGTGCAGTTTTTGGCAAAGGGAGATAGGGTTCCTAGGCCATGTGGTTTCCGGAGCAGGAGTAGCAGTTGACCCGGAAAAGATAGAGGCAATCTCTAAGTGGCCGACGCCCCAAAGCACCACAGAGGTTTGCAGTTTCCTTGGGTTAGCTGGCTACTACCGGAAGTTTGTGAAGGGATTTGCCAGCTTAGCTGAACAGATGACACGACTCACCAGAAAGAACGCAAAATTTTATTGGTCGGAAGAATGCTCCGAGAGTTTCGCGGAATTGAAGGAACGCTTAACTCAAACACCGGTGTTGGTATTGCCACAGATGGGAGTACCCTATGAGGTATACACCGACGCCTCCGGGGTATGTCTGGGTTATGTGCTGATGCAGGATGGAAGGGTGATCACATACGCTTCCCGTCAGTTGAGGACTCATGAACTGAACTACCCTACCCATGACCTGGAGTTAGCTGCAGTGGTTTTCGCCCTAAAGATATGGAGGTCATATTTGTATGGCGTAAAGGTGCAAGTCTTCACAGATCACAAGAGTCTAAAGTGTATCTTCACGCAGGCAGACCCGAACCTCAGGCTGCGTAGGTGGGTAGAGCTGCTAGCTGACTACGACCTTGATATCGCTTACCATCCTGGTAAGGCCAACCAGGTGGCAGATGCATTGAGCATAAGGAGGAATGATGTGGCAGAAACTAAGGAGGTAGAAGAGTTGGTGACTATGGTCGCAGGATTACGCCTATGCGCCGCCACAATGGGGGAAAATATCACGGGGCTTGATGCTGTGAACGAAGCAGACTTATTATGGAAAATCCGGCAAGGGCAGGAAAAGGATGAGACCCTGCGCAGAATGGTCCATAAGGAAGTGGTTGGGTACCATGTGGCGACGAATGGGACCATACTGTTCAAGAATCGTGTATGTGTACCCACGGACGAGCCTCTAAGAAGGGAAATCTTGAAGCAAGCTCATCAGTCTAAGTTCTCTGCTCACTCCGGCAGTACAAAGATGTACCAGAACCTGAAGCGCTACTATCACTGGGGAGGAATGAAACAGGATGTGGGAAATTGGATATCTCGCTGCCAGACCTGCCAGATGGTTAAAGTTGAGCGCAAAGTTCCCAGCGGATTACTACAGGACTTACCACTACCAGAATGGAAATGGGACATGGTAACCATGGATTTTGTCACCGGATTGCCTCGAACGAAGGAGAGAAAGAATGCTATATGGGTAATTGTCGACCGACTCACCAAATCTGCGCATTTTCTACCTATAAAGAAAACCGATGGGGCAGATCAATTGGCACAGTTGTATGCTGACGAAATCGTGAGGTTGCATGGAGTGCCGGTAAGCATAGTGTTTGATCGAGATGCCAAGTTCACTTCAATGTTTTGGCAAGCCTTCCAGAAGGCCATGGGAACTAAGGTACACCTAAGCACGACCTACCACCCCAAGACAGATGGTCAATCAGAAAGGACGATACAGACCTTAGAGGACATGTTGAGGGCTTGCGTGTTGGACTGGGAAGGAAGTTGGGGAAAACACCTACCATTGGTGGATTTTGTGTACAATAACAGCTATCATGCAAGCATAGGGATGTCACCCTAAGAAGCATTGTATGGGCGACCTTGCAGAACTCCCTTGTGCTGGAATGAAGTGGGGGAGAGGCGGGATCTAGAACCTGGAATGGTGCAGGAGACGGTGGAGCAGGTAGAACTACTCAAATGTCGGCTAAAGGAAGCCCATGACCGCCAAAAGAGTTATGCTAATAACCGAAGGAAGGAGCTGGAGTTCGAAGTAGGAGACTCAGTATATCTTAAGATGCGGACTTTTCAAGGAGGCCACAAAGACCGGAAGCTGAAAAATCTTAGGCCAAGGTACATGGGGCCGTACCCCATTATTGAGCGGATTGGAGCTGTAGCCTACCGTCTCAGCTTGCCACAGGAACTGGCAGCCTTCCATGATGTGTTCCACATCTCGGTTATGAGGAAAGTCGTTCAGGAGCCAGAACTTATTATGCCTTAACCACCAGTAAGTTTGGAGAGAAACCTGTCAGTGTTAAGTCACCCAATGAGGATCATTAAACGACAAGAACAACAGCTACAGGGGAAAAGGACTCAAATGGTCAAGGTCCAGTGGGGAACCGGAAATCTCCAAGAGGAAACCTGGGAGAAGGAGGACCAAATGAAAAAGGATTACCCAAACCTATTCAAGGAACAAGGTCAAACCTCAGGTCGGGGCTTGAATTCGGGGATGAATTCGAATGAAGCGGGGGAGAATTGTAACATCCCAAGTCTATTAGTGGGTGATTAAGGCCCAAGCCCATCACCAAAAACCCTAGACTCTTCTCTCCCCCATCACTTATAAAAGGAGGAACAATGAGAAGGAGGAGAGAGTTTTGTCAAAGCCACCAAGAGACCCTAGCCTCCCACCACCGCTGAGCCGACCAGCAACCGTCCCACGCCGCCGCTCGCCGCCGACCAGCCGCCCGTCGCCGTCTTCGCCGCGCCGCCGAAGCCACCGAGTGTCGCGGCCGAGCCTTAGGGTTCGCGAAGCTTCTTCTTCTCGTTTCTTCTAGCTTTTCTCAAGGTAATCACCTTGAATCTCTGATCTCCATCCTCTTTTAGTTGTTCTCTGTGGAAGGAAACCCTGACAAGGTTCTCCTTTGTCTGTTTGAGGAGTCATCTCTCTTTAGACCTCAGATTTGTGCCCCTGAGATCAGATCCATCCACTCCTCATCTCAAAACCACGATATAAGGTAAGTAGCTACCCACACGATCCCTCGTACACATTGATTTAATGATCTGCCTGCTCTAGTATAGGATTTCTCACAAAAATGGATTGAAAGTCTTGTATGCATGTCTATATAGATTTTTTGATGTTTGTGCTTGTAAATCCGGTAGTTATCGGATATAGACTGATTGGGGTTGAGTTGTTATATTGGGATGCTATTGAACGAAGGGGGAAAAGGAAGAAGTACCCTGGAGTTGGGGGGAAAATGAAGAAGTACCCACTAGGAATGGTTTGGGAAGGGAGAAAGGATGAGAATGAGAATGAGAATGAGAATGAGAATGAGATGAATGAGATGATGAGAAGGGGAAAAGGAAGAA
>OVAN01008373.1:0-18262 GCA_900406275.1 Anastatica hierochuntica | reverse complement strand
TTTGAAACCAGGTCGGAAAGAGACAGCCTGAACGATGGGAATCTCGGAGCTATCAGATATACTTACGATTCCCATGTCCGAAGGAGGAAACATCGTTTCCGAGACCCTTTTCAGGCATCGATTTCGTCGGGACAGTTTTTGACCCCAACACGGAAGATGAAGGTCAAGATGTTTTGTTTCATTGCCATGAATCGAGCTACGAAGGTCACTTTGCTACATTCAAAACGGCTCAAAAGATCTTACAAGCCGGTTTTCGGTGGTCTTCAATGTTCATGGACACACAAAGTTTTATATCTAAATGTGACCCGTGTCAAAGGAAAGAAAACATTAGCAAACGGAACGAGATGCCTCAAAATCCGATTTTCGAAATTGATTTGTTTGGCGTTTGGGGCATAGACTTCATGGGGCCATTCCCATCTTCGTATGAAAACCAATATATTTTGGTCGTGGTCGAGTATGTCTCCAAATGGATAGAAACAATAGCTACTCCGACAAACGATACAAAAGTAGTAGTCAAGCTTTTCAAAACCATAATTTTCCCTCGGTTTGGTATACCAAGAGTGGTCATAAGCGATCAATTAACATAGCGTATTTTGAAAAATAACTAATGATAGTACTTTTGCATAAAATTTTTAAATAATTTCACATATAAAATATAACATAATAAATCAAATGCTTGTATGATAAACATTTATTTTCCAACATTCGCATGGATTTGATCTTAATAATTAATAACCTATTGGTTTAACCATTATTCTCATCAGAATTTGATGACTTCAAATCTCTCAAATCTGATTTTAATTTTTAATATTTCTTTTTTTTCCAACTAAATCATTAATTAATTAAAACATAACTTACATCCTCATTCTTATAGTAGTTTTATTCTACTAACCATCATTACTTAGACACATTGATATTCATTCATATACTGCATTTGGATGCAGATTTCAGATGATGTTCGTTTGTTGTAAATTATAAACACGTTCTGGATGAAATAATTGGATGCAAATCAAAACTCATCCAAAAAAAATTTAGATATTTGGATGAGATTAGCAGTAGAGTTTGGATGAGTTTTGTTCATCCAAAAAATTGTAAAAGCCATTAAAACCGCCAAAATCGTAAAACCCGACAAAACCATAAAAACCGCAAAAACCACAAAAACCGTAAATCCGTAAAAACGATAAAACCTTAAGCCAAAACTGTCAACCTAAAAACCGCAAAATTCGTAAAACTCGAAAAGTTGTCAATCTGTAAAAATAGCCAAAACCGTAAAATCCACAAAAAACCGTTAAAACCGCCAAAAACGAAAAACCCCCCAAAATCCGTAAAAATTGTCAAGACCGTAAAATCCACCAAACAAGAAAAACTGTAAAAACAACAAAAAATGCGAAAACCACAAAAACCTCCAAAACCACAAAAGCGTGAAAACCACAAAAACATAAAAACCGTAAAACTGTAAAAACAGCAAAAACGCGAAAACCGCAAAACCCGAAAACTGTAAAAACCGCAAACTCCGTAAAAAAAATCGCAAAAACCGCAAAACTTTCAATACCAAAAAATCCGAAAAAATCGCAAAAAACTATAAAAACACAAATCCGTAAAAACCGCAAAATCCGCAAAACCTCAAAAAATCGCCAAAACCACAAAAACCATGTAACGCCGCAAAAACCGTAAAAGCCGGCGAAACCGCAAAATCCGTAAAAGCTGGTTAAACCGCAAAATCTACCATAACCATTAAGACTGTAAAAACCGCAAAAAGCAAAAATCCCAAAAACCATAAAAACTGCAAAACTTGCAAACTCCGTAAAAACAATAAAAGCCGCTGAAACTATAAAATAATTATTTAAGAAATAAATGAAATCATTTCATAATAAAATATTTTTTTATAAAAATAATAGTTTGATGTATCTTGATGCTAACAAATGCACAAACGAACATACTTGCGTTCAGATGATGATTTAGATGCAAAATCCAAATGCATAAATGAACAACATCTATATGCAGCAACCAGATGCAACATCCACTTGCAGCTTTTGGATGCTTATCTAGATACACAAACGAACAAGACCTATCGATTTTTAAAAACTCCTAATGACTCTTTATCTTAGTCAAACTAAACCAAAAGACAAACAACTTTCTTATTGGGTTAACTAAGATTAAGGTCTACTAACATGATAGAGTTAAATTGCCCAACAAACCCAAATACTTCTTTGATGCTTTTCTTCTTCGTTTTTTTTTCTTTCCTCGCGCTTGATGTCTTCTTCCTTAGAGCAACACAAACTCTTCGCCATCTTCTTCTTCATGCATTTCTTCTCTGCCTTCCATCATCTTCTCACTCTGATTGTTGTCTTCTTTTCTTTTTGAAGAAACAATCAAATGATCAATTCTCAACAAAATAAAATACAATTTTGTTATTTATTTATTTTTACTAAGGAGAAAATGAAAAGGGCAAATTAGTCAAATGATACCATCCTTGCGAAATTCAATTTCTTTGTTGATTATCCCATGTGCCTCCGTACCCGCCAAGATATGATCGTGAAGTGCCTATTTTTACTGATCAAGCAAAAGGATATATCAAAGTGAAGTTAGGGGTTACTAGCTTCGATGAAGGATCAGAATCCAATTCTATCTCTTAGAGTCAAAGATTCGAAAGATCTAGGGCCAAAGGGAGGTGAGGATGCGAGCACCGAAACAACCTGAGGAAGATTGAAATCGATACGATTAAACATCGGTAGAACATTGGTTTGGGTCAAAGAAATCCATCCACTAGAGTCGCGAATTGGTGTATAGGTCTCAGGACCTCGATAAGAAGGGAGAGACAGAGTTATACCTCTTTATGATGCAATTTTCCAAACAAAACGGCTAGGATATGATAAGGTTATCTTTCACGGAGATAACATGCAAATATACTTTCACCTAGCCATGAAAGAATATATATATGACTTATTCCTAAATGTTGATAACTCTTCACTTAGTCAAATTAAGTTAGAGATAGTCTCCTATATTGTTGGATAGTTACAACTCTATTTGCTTTATAATCATCGATGTACATACGGAGAAGAACAACAGAGTTTATTAAACATTCTCCAACTTTCATGGTATCAGAGCTAGTCTCTTGATCCCTTCTTTTGTTTTCTTTTTCTTTCCTTCGTTCTTTCTTTTTCTTTCTCTTGTTCGTCCTCTATTTGCTTCTTCTTCGATTGCAATGGCGACCAACAACGCGTTGATCGAGAGAGCCTTTCAAGTGACAAACATCAAGTCACGCATACTTCTTGTTTTAGATCTTGATGAGTATAACTATGACACGTGGAGAGAATTATTCTTCACCCACTGCTTGTCGTTTAATGTTCTCGGACATAACGATGGAACATTAACACCTGCCAATGACAATGATCTTCCATGGCAGCAATGTGATGTCGTAGTCAAGTTGTGGCTTTACGGTACGCTTACTGATCAGTTGTTCAAATTTTCTTTTAAAGTTGGTGGTACATCTCGTGATATCTAGTTAAGAATCGAGACTCAAATTCGTAGTAACAAAGAGGCACGCACTATGCAGCTTGACAGTGATCTCCGCACCTTAGAGATTGGTGATCTCATTGTTCGGTCGTATTGCCAAAGACTCAAAGCTCTTGCTGATCTTTTAGTGAATGTTGATGCTCTCGTCTCTGAAAGAATGATTGTGATGTATATATTAAATGGCCTAAATGACAAATTTGATTATGTCATCAACATGATCAAGCATCAAAGGCCCTTTCCCACGTTTGATGAGACTAAAAATATGAATCGAGGCTTAAGAATCCCACAAAGTTTCAGCTTCGCACAATGATTATTCTTCCTCATCAACAACCTTGGTTGCATCGACTCCACCATTCAGAGTAATCAGAATCAGTATGGCCAGCGCAACAACGCAAACCGTGGTAACCGCCGTGGCAATCTGAACATAGGACGATATGACAACAACAACTACAACTCTCGACCTCCGTATAACACTTGGTCCCAACCACCAGTTTGGTATGGTCCTCAAAAAAATTGGCCCTATTAGACCATGCCGCATTGGCATTCACCGCAACAAGCTCCTTGGATGTATCCATCACCCCCACAGGATCTGTTTGCTCCTCGTGGATACACACCACGTCTCACTAGCTCACATCCACCTGAAGCTCTCGCCGTTGATACAAACATGCTGCCTACCAAGGACTTTGCTGAAGCATTCAACATAATGACACTCACAGATCCATCAAACAATGGCTGGTTCATGGATTCGAGTGCCTCTGCTCACGTAGCTTTAACGTGAGGTAATCTCCACTTTGTTTTTAAATTGGACACCAGAAATTCTATTACAATTGGGAATGGCCATTCAATTCCCATTCATCTTGCGGGTTCATCTGCTATCCCCTCTAAATCTCGCTCTTTGAATCTTACAAATGTTCTTGTTGCTCCAAACATTATAAAAACCTTACCTTTGTTTGTCGTTTTACTAAGGACAATTGGTGTTCCGTTTAATTTGACTCGTTTGGTTTTTCTGTGAAGGACCTTGTCTTACAGAAAATACTACTCCGCAGTGACAGCTTAGGGGATCTCTTCCCACTGTCACCACATCTCAATCACTCTCAAGCTCACTCTGCTTTTGTTACTCAAGTTTCTTCTATTTGGCATAAGCGCCTTGTGCATACGAATAATGCAACTCTTCGTTCTCTTATTTCTTCCAAATTGATTTCATGAAATAAAGATTATTTATCTTTTTGTTGTAGTGCTTGTCAAATTGGGAAACACCTTAAGCTCCCATTTCAAAAGTCGATAACTCAAACCACAAAACCATTTGATCTCGTTCACTCGGACGTGTGGACCTCACCAGTTCCGAGTTTAAGTGGATGTAGATTTTATGTTTTGTTTCTCGATGACTTCTCTCATTATCTTTGGGTTTATCTGATAAGAAAAAAGAGTGATGTTTTCTCCAAGTTTTTGCACTTTTCGGCCTATGTCCAGAATCATTTCAACGTGAACATCAAGTCCTTCCAATGCGATAATGGCGGCGAATACAATAACTCTCTCTTTCATGATCATTTTTCAGCAAATGGCATTGTCTTTCGTTTCTCGTGTCCTCACACGTCTCAACAAAATGGCAAATCCGAACGCATGATAAGGACTCTTAACAATGGCATTCGAACTATTTTGTACCAAGCTCGTTTATCTCCTTCTTATTGGATTGAAGCTCTCCACGCGGAAGCTCATGTGCTCAATATCCTTCCTTCTTCGGGCATTGGTAACAATACTCCACACTCTCTTTTATTCAATCAATCTCCTACTTATGATTATTTCCGTGTTTTCGGTTGTTTGTGTTTTCAAAATCTAAATAACTCCACAGCAACCAAACTCTCACCTCGATCCACTTCGTGTCTTTTCTTGGGGTATTCTCTTCTTCATCGCGGATATAGGTGTCTTGACTTTAAAAAAATTGTATAATTATTTCAAGACACTTTTTCGATGAAAATACCTTTCCAAAAGCTGAAAAGTCTTCTTTAAAACCTGAAGTTTGTAATTTTTTGGTTCTCTCTAACTCCACGTCTCAGGTTTTTAAATAAATACTTCAAGATCCTTTCTACCCATCTCTTCTTGTGTCCATAACATCGCCTTGTGCATCGTCTTCCTCTTCATCAACGGCGGTTGTTTCTAAACCGACGTCGTCAGCTTCTTTTCTGATGTCGTCAGACCCTCCACGCCCGACTCTGCAAGTTTCGCATTGCATGATAACCCGAAGTCAGGCTGGAGTTCGTAAGCCAAAAAAATTCTTTTCACTTTACTCGTCTTACGTGTCTAAACTTCCCACTAGCCACCAAAAAGCTTTAGTTGATCCAAATTGGAATCTCGCTATGACAGAGGAGTATGATGCTCAAATTAAAAATAAGACTTGGAATTTAGCGCCTCGACCATATGGAGCTAACATCATTAACTCGCTTTGACTTTTTAAGCATAAACATGATGCAGATGGGTCTCTTACTCGTTACAAAGATTGGCTAGTTGCGAATGGGAAGTCTCAACAACATGGAATTGATTTTGACGAGACATTTAGTCCCGTAGTCAAACCGGCTACAATTCGAACAGTCATCAATGTGGCGTTGAGTCAGAATTGGGGATTAAGAAAACTTGATGTAAAGAATGCATTACTTCACGGTAAGATCTTGAAGACCATATATATATGCACCAACCTCCAGGGTTTGTTGACAAGTCCAAGCCGCATCATGTTTGCCAACTCGACAAAGTGATCTACGGATTGAAACAAGCTCCTCGGGTATGGAACTCAAGGTTTGCTACCTACATCTCTCGACAAGGCTTTATCGCCAGCAAATGTTATCCGTCGCTTTTTGCATACCGCAAAGATGATCAGCTTTCTTACCTACTTCTATACGTCGATGATATTGTCTTGACATGCTCCTCGTCTTCTCTTATTACTCACATAAATGATTAGCTCAAACGCGAGTTTCCTATCACTGATGTTGACAAGTTAAGCTATTTTTTTGGGATAAAAGTTGAGTACAATCAGACTGGTATTCTCCTCTAACATCAAAAATATGCTAAGGACATCTTCACACGAGCTGGAATGGTCGAGTGCAAACCAGTCTCAACTTCGGTTGACATGTCTAACAAACTTTTGGCCTATGCTGGTGAGAAGATAGCAAATCCTACTGAATATCATAGTCTAGATGGGGCGTTGCAATACTTGACATTTACGAGACCGAATATCACATATGCGGTTCAACAAGTGTGTTTGTTCATGCATGATCCTCGTCAACAACATTTAATAGCCCTTCGTCATATCATTCGCTACATTCAGGGGACTTCATCTTATGGTATTCAAATGTTTCGGTCCAATGTTACTTCTCTTACAGCTTATTCGGATGCATATTGGGCAGGTTGCCCGGATACTCAGCAAAGCACATCCAACTACTGTGTTTATCTTGGTGGTAACTTGATTTTTTTTTATCTTCAAAACGGCAGCAAACTGTATCTCGTTCTAGTGTTGAAGCCGAGTACAAAGGCGTGGCTAACACCGCTGCAGAAACTTGTTGGTTACGGAATTTAGTATTGGAGATTTATTGTCCGATTCGCACAGCTACACTAGTTTTCTCCGACAATATCAGCTTGGTATATTGATGTTACCGTATTTTGCATATTATAGCTTAGTATTTAGTAGAGGTTTCTTTGCATTTTAGAACTTTTTAGATCACTTTAAGTCTTTTCTCGAGTCTTAATTAGGAAGTATCATATAGAGGTCTTAGGATATGCATTTGTACATTTTTCTCCTCTTTTCTACCCCATTTCAGGTCACCTTGATGATAACGGATGAACCCGAGGACTCGGAAGCAAGAACGGACACCTTTGGCACCAACAAGTGAAGCTGGCGGTCAAGGCATAACTGGCTGGCGGTCCAAAACATCAAGCCAGACCGCCAGCCAGCAATAGACCATGGCTGGCGGTTTAGGGGGTCTGGTTGGCAGTCTGCAACAGCTAGCCCACAACGCCAGCCTTCCTCTTTTCTCTTAAAACTTGGGTTTTGACCCAGTTTGTCTCGGATCAACCCGATCCAACTTCTTTATTTCTATAAATACTCATCTTAGATCATGAGAAAACGCTAAGCTTTACATTTTGATTGAACTTTTATTTCTCTTTTGTATCTCTTTTGGATCTAGAGGGCAATCTCTTTATTAATCACAAAAAGTTTGCATCTTTATCATTTCTTCTTCTTCCTTTATGATTGCTATGAGTTTTTCTTTAGTTTCTATGAGTTATTTGAGCATGATTAGTGAGTAGTTATCTAGTGTAAGCATAGATTAGTTTGATCAAGTTAGATCTAGATGCTAATCATGATGTTAGAGGTTGGGTTTATATAGATTCACATGATTTAGGGATGGTTAAAGCTAGATTTGAAGTGATCAATCAAATCCTAGATCCTAAGACTTTCACATCCGGAAGGTGTTCGATAAAATGCCTAAGAGAATCCTAATCATGCTTAGCATTCTTAGTCTATGGGAATAGATGATTAAGGTGTTAAGTAGGCTATTGGGCTTGTGTTTAATGATTAATGAACTTAGGATTGCTATCGGGAGATTAGCTCTATCTTAGTACATTAAATAGACTAGAATCATGGAAATGATCTAGTTGACTCTTTACCTGGCCTTAGAAATGAACTTCATTACCTAAACCTTGCATTTGGTTAGCATTTGGATCATTTGATCATGGACCTAGCTCATTGCTTGCATGTTCTTCATCATTGAATCTTGTTAAGTAGTATTTAATAGTCGAGTTTCCTATCTTATTTTGCTTTGATTGTTTGATTTAAGTTTGAAATCCAATTGCATTTATAAGACTTAGATTAATGAACTAGTTATAGGAATAATTGTGTAAAAGGTTTGCTCCTTGTGGTTTGATAACCCTATATACTACAACTACTAGCCTTATTCTTGAGGTTAAGGAGTTTAGTTTGGGATTAAACTCGATAGAGGATAAATCCATCTCATCAAGTTTTTGGCGCCGTTGGCCGGGAGAAACATATTTTGCCATTTAGTCTTTATTTGTTTATTGAGGCTAAGTCATTTCTTTCTATTAAAAAGTCACTAACTCTTGTTCACTCTTTGTCTTGTCTTTGTAGGTGCATGAACTTGCGTAGTAGGGATCCATCAAATTTGATTATGTAAGTGGAAGATATAAGGAGATTGGAACGAGATAATACTAGAGCAAGGAGAGAAAGAGAGAGACTCAAGCATCTACAACGTTTGGGACAACCCTCATCCTATAGGTAATCAAGGAAACAATATGGGTGACAACAACCAAGCTCAAGGGATTGGGATCCAAGACCAAGGGCGTCCTAGAGCACAAAGGATAGGTGCTTATGATGAACCCAACATGAGGAGAGTAAGGATCGGTATTCACCCTCTCGCGGTAGTACCCAATAACTTTGAGATAAAGCATACCCTCATCAACATGGTCCAAAACAACAAGTTTTATGGTCGACCATCGGAAAACCCTTTAGACCATCTTGATGAGTTTGAGAGTCTTTGTAGAACTATAAAGATAAATGGGGTAAGTGAGGAAGCCATCAAGATGATACTATTCCCCTTCTCATTAGGTGATATAGCCACGCAATGGAAGAAGAGTATCTCCACGGATTTAGTCTCTACATGGGCTCAAGTTGAGAAGGAATTCATGACGAAGTTCTTCCCGAAGCAAAAGACCGCAAAAATTCAAAACGACATAACAAGCTTCAAACAAGGGTATAAGAGTCGTTTCATGAAGGTTGAGAACATTTAAAATCTTATAACTGGTCCTGCCCTCATCACGGAGTAGCTAAGGATGCTTTTGTAGGGATTTTCCATCGCGGTTGTTTGGAAAAATATCGGAATTCACTTGAGACGGCAAGCAAGGGGAGCTTTGCCAACTTAGACATTGAGGAAGGTGAAGAGCTCATCGAAAACTTATCCCAAATCAACCAAAGCTATGGCCACGATAAAGATGGAACTTATCGGGATGATTCTCGATTGCAAGAGCTTAATGAAAAGATTGATAGGCTTACAAAGATGAATAAAAGATCCATGAATGTAGTGAAACATGTGAATAAAGGTAAAGGTGATGGAAGTGACCAAGAAATTGGGGACCAAGAAGACCTTTGCTTTATTCAAGGGGGGATACTAGTCAAAGCCTTACAACCCTCCGTTTAAATATTGGAACAACAATCTTTCATATCGGCACCAAGATGTTGCCAACCCATCATATCAAAACTACCTGATGCAAAAGGAGATGCCACAAGGGCAAACTCTGAGCAACTTCCTACCAAAAGGACCTTTCAAATTTCTCACTAACACGGGAAGTTCATCTACTCAACCTCCAAAAGAGGATGAGAACACCACTCTCTTGAAGCAATTATTGGACGGGAAAAATAAAGCCGCTTTTGATTTTAACAAGAGGACGGGAGATGTAAATCAAAATATTGATGGTGTTTAGTGTGACCTAAACAAGAAGGTTGAGAATCTAGCCGCTCATATGAAAACTCTAGACAACCAAGTGACCCAGATTGCTAGTTCTTCCAAGAACAACGGTAAGGGGATCCTACCGGGTAAACTCGAAGGACTTTTGCAATATGGTTTTTGAGAATGACACCTTGGGTCATCAAGGTGAGAATGTGGTTAGTGAATTTTAGAGGCTTCTTGGATGTAAAGTTTATAATGATGGGAATATCTGGTATCAAGAAGATGATGTGCTATTCAAAGAGGTTAAGGTTGAATGTGTTGATTAGATAATGGTCGTTGTCCAATCTAATTCAAAGAAAGAGAAATTCACCCATGAGAATGAGTCTTTAAGTAAACCAAAAAGAGAAGCCGAGGAAGCTTTTGGTGGTGAAGCCACAACCAAGGAAAAGAAGTGTGTAGTTGACTTGCAAGCGGATGTGGAACCTTACAAACCAATTCTTCCCTACCCCAAAGATTCATTAAGCGACAATTCAAGGAATACTTTGATCTTCTAGTACACAAGGTGGATATTGTCTCTTCCAGGTTAAGGGAACTAGCTAATCTTAAGCTCAAGGCTAGAATTGAGGAATATGAGCTAAGAAAGAAGAGCCTTGAAGTGTTAGCTAGAAAGCACGGTGTGCTACCCCCTCTACCTGAGAAAAGAGTTCTCGAGAAGGTTGTAAAACCCGGCAAGTTTGTGGTACCTTGCTTTTTAGAAGAGATGTTTAAAGAAGAAGTTCTAGTAGACACGGGAGCAAACGTCAATGTGATTTCATCTGAAATGATTATCAAATTTGGGATCAAAGAGGCAATCAAGCCCACTTTTCCAATAGCTTTGGGAGACTCATCCATCAAAAATCTCATTGGGAAACTCGAAAACTACCCTTCGAAGATTGGGGATTGCATAGTCCCTACGGATTTTGTTGTTGTCAAGATATCGGGTGTGGGTAAGTTCTCTATGCTACTTGGAACGTCATTCCTTGAAACCGTTGGGGCAAGGATTGATTTTAAAAGAAAGGAAGTTGTTCTTCCAAAAATTGACCCCGAGGTATCTTATAAGATGGTTAGTGCAAGAGATGAGATTTGTGGTACTTTGACTTTGGAGGACTTCCAAGAGGTTGGAGGAATCGAAGAAGAAATTCTTGATCTAAGTGATGGTCTATTTGTTCAAGAAGCAAAAAAGGATTACGAGCCAACGAAAGAGTTTGACTTGTTTGAATATTTCAAGAGGTTGTTTGGGTATGATGATGATGAGGGCTGCTCAAGGGATGTTCCAAGATTGGACTCAAAGAAAACAAGGAGAGCACGGAAAGGAAAAGGCAAAAAGAAACCACGACTTGTGATAGATAATGAGATGATTTTTGCAAGTCATGCCCTTGAGAAAGGAACCTCCAAGGAAGAGGATTACATAGAGAAGACACCTTGTGGAAAGAAGATAGAGCCTTCCATGCGCCTCATTCCTATGAAAATTGAAGGCGATGTTGTTGAATACAAGGTAAAGTGTAAGGGAATGCCCATACCGTTCTCGAGAGCAAGAACAAAACTTCCTCAATGGGTATTGGACAAAGGATTGAAGATTAAGATGGAGATGACTTATAGAGTGATCACCTTAGAGATGTTCAACAAGGAATACAAGAGCACCAGAGATGCTCATTCCAACCTCCACTAATCAAGAAAGGAAAAAACGTCAAGCTAGAGACGATAAACAAGCACACTTGGGAGGCAATCCCATGGTATCCTTGTATATATTTTAGCTTATCTAGTTCTTAAGTAAACTATGTTTGGGTCGCTTTTTGTGTTTTTAAGTGTCTAGGTGCAAAATTTGGGAGCGGAACACGTTCGGGAAGATGATGGCAGTCTGGACCACTCTGCCTGGTGGTCTGCAACACCAGCCCAGACAGCCAACACCACCAGCACCAAGGCTGGTGGTTCAGAGGGGTCTGGTTGGCGGTCTACAATACCATCCCAGACTGCCAGCCGCCAGGTAAGCTTACTAAACTCCTTTTTCTTCTTCCCAAAACCCACTTCACTCCTCTCTCTCCTCATTTGCAGAAATTGGGTGAAGAAAACACAAAAAATTCAACTTCTCTTTCATTCCAAAACCAATTTCTTTGCAAATTCTTGATTTGAATCAAGATTTCATCTCATTTTGCTTAATTCCTACTCTAGTTTCAATCTACACTAAATCTCTCTCTAGAACAAAGGTAATCTTTGATAACTCTATCTCTTGCTCAATCTCTTGAATCTTTAGATTTTGGTCATTCCAAGTTTGTAAGTATCATTGTTGAGATCTTTTGTTCTTAGGTAAATGATTCTCTTAACCATAACTTCATAGATTGAGTTGGGATTGTTGAGATTTTGGATTTCAAAGTTAGGATTCTTGGAGATTTTGAGAAAATCGAAATTTAGGGAAACTTAGAGTTTGTGGTTGCAATTGATTCTTTAAGGATTCAATGCTTTGCTTGGAACTTGATATGAAGTTAATTTTGAGTTGTTCCATGGTAGAAACCCATTAGTTTGAATTCTCAAATTTGAATTGTCATTCTTAGGTACTATGAGAAATGAGTTGGGTCAATCTTGATGATGGAAAATGGTGAATGCTTGTTAACAAGTTAATGAGCTATGCTCTTTGTACAAAATGCTTTGGAACCATCATCTTCCAAACTTTGTAGACTAACATATCTTTTGGTATTTCTAAGGTACAATGGCAAGCTATGTGAATATTCAAGGAAGCTACGCCTCTCAACAAGCAAATTGGGGACAAGCAAGCTCCTCAAGGAGACGGAAAAGAATTGAGGGTACCGAATTTTCGGGATGAACAAGTAAAGAAATAGGGAATCTAACCGAGCTTCGCCAACTCAACTTTCACCCCGCGAGATTCGCTGATGAAGAAGTGATGAGAAGAATGGGAATTTATGAACAAGTTGATGGTCTACTAGATAGGATGAGCGTCCAGATTCTTTTGACAATGGATGAAGCAACATATCCGGAGCTAGCCCAACAATTCTTTGCTACCATCACTTATGAAGAAGAAGAAGACGGGGAAAGTGGAAGATTTTACTTTCGAATTGGACCAAACCGGTATTCTCTCAAATTCAATCGGTTTTGCGAATTGTATGGTTTTGCAAGAACGAGAACATTGAGTGCCCCTTTGGAATTCAACCAAATATTGGTGCTTTGGAGGAACATTGCCACTGATGAAGAATACGACTTCTTAGTAGCAAAAATGTCAAAGATCAAGAATCCAACAATCTGCCATGCCATGAGGCTTCTCGGCAACACGTTTTTTGCAAGGGCACACATCGGGTGGTCAACTCCGATAGAATTGGGACTTCTCTATGGAGCATTAGGATATAAACTCCACGACCACGTCGATAGGGCCATCCCATACTCCGGTTTTGAATTGTGCCAAGGGTCGACCTTCCTATTGCACCTCATGAGCATTCGAATGACCCTTAATCGGTATGGACAAGATGGGATACACATCGGCAGAATGCTCACTCCGCTCTTCCGCTACGCATCCATCGATTTCACCTTATACGAAGAGCATCCAGAGAGACTATACATGGACGAAGCATACCTATTGGGAATAAGAACATTGACGGGTCGCTACAACGAGCACTCGCTCATGTATGCTTTCACAAGCGACGACGGTACACCACTTTGTTGCTTCCTCCCCAATAGCCGCTTCACCCACACAGAGACCAACGATGGCATCCAATTCCATCTCCCAAAGAAATTCTACTTCAAAGTCCCGAGGTCACAAGCTTATAACCCCTCCGAATGGTGTTTCAATGTACCCTTTCTTCTATTGTAAATACCATTTTCTCTCTTATCTTTCTTTTAAATTGTGGTTTGGTCTCCTTCATCGGATTCTATTCATTCACCAGGACGGTGATGAGTAAGTCCAGGGGAGGAGAATGGTTACTAATGTTCATTTTAGTTGCTTTGTCTTGTTTTCATTTCTTTGAATCTCATATACTTTAGGTTGCATTGCTAATAGTTATGGCATAAGAAAACCTAAAAATCGAAAAATTTGAAATTTTTTGAAAAAGAAGCATTTAGTTGCATCTTTCATACTCTTGTCCTTTAGATCGAGTCTTAGAAGCATATAGGATGCATTTACATGTGCATGAGGAAAATGATTGAAGTATCATGTAATTGGACTATTCTTAGGAGTTGAATTGAAACCATTGCTAGTAGTATCAAATAGCATGAGCCGAACCGAAAAAATGGAAAATCCATGCTTGGAACTCTTGGCTTAATTGTTTGCGTCTAGATTGAATCTTGCATGAATTGACTTTAACCCTATTGAACTTAAACGTTAATGAGCCTTAGAATTAACCTTGCGTATGGGCTTGAAATACATGAACCATGGTGTGAAAACATTGACACTCGATTGGTCTTATCCCTTTTACCACCCTTAACCAATCCGAGTGGTCATTCTCATTTTAAGGATGGTTCCCCACCTTAGCCCCAACCTTTTGTTTCAAACCCCACATTGTTCTTGATTGACTGAGGCCTCTTTTGATGCATTCATATGTAAAACCCCGTGAGTATTGGGACGACAAAGAAGATCGTTCTTAGGACTAGTCTCATTTTATGGCTAGTATAGATATGATGGGGTTAGATAAGAGTGTGTATACTTGATGATCATGGTTTGGGAATGATTTGTATTATCAATAGTGGGTTCAATGAGAAAAACCTTAAAATAAGAAAAAGAAGAATGTGATACACTCTAAGAAGCAAGGAAAAGAAAGAAAAAGATGAGCTCAAGTTTGTAAAAGAAAGATGAAAGATCCTAAGTTAAATGAAAATTCTAGAGCCCAAAGGACTAGAAATAAATGATCAACCTAATTAAGGGAAAGATAAGAGCTATAGCTAAATAGAAAAGAAAGCAAAAATCTTAGAGTGTGTTACTAAAAAGCTAAATGTCTTAATTGAGAAGTGATTGGGGTGTTTTTAGTGGTTTGTCAAGAAAAAAGAAAGGGTAGAACTAGGGAGTATGATTGGGATGGGAATGGATTAGAGAAGGTTAATCTTTGTACGAACCAATTGTCCCTTTCTCCCTCGTTTTTACTACTTGAAATGCATTTCTTCAATGAGAGAAAACCATAAACACTTAAAGAAAGTCTCTCCTTTTCACTCAAAATCCTTTTTCTTCCAAGACGATTGGTTTTTGATTTCATGCCCATAGGTGAGGTTCCATATATATTTACTAAACGAATGTTAAAGGTTTGTTGAATATGAAATTTTTGTGAAGGTTTAGGTGTAGGCTAACTAGCATGACTTGGGAAGAGTATGGCGCAGTACGAGAGAGTAAGATTGACTCTTGCTACTACTTTTGAAGTATTTCATTTCGACCACCTTTGAAAATCCTTGCGATGATGAGTCCTCACTTCTAAACCTCTCTCCCGAACTCTAGTACTTGTCCAATTGCTTGAGGAAAAGCAAGATTCTAGTCTGGGGGAGTTGATGTTACCATATTTTGCATATTATAGCTTAGTATTTAGTAGAGTTTTCTTTGCAATTTAGAACTTTTTATATCTTTAAATCGTTTCTCGAGTCTTAATTAGGAAGTATCATATAGAGGTCTTAGGAGATGCATTTTACATTCTTCTCCTCTTTTCTACCCCATTTCAGGTCACCTTGATGATAACGGATGAACCCGGGGACTCGGAAGAAAGAACGGACAGCTTTGGCACCAACAAGTGAAGTTGGCGGTCCAGGCATGACTGGTTGGTGGTCCACAACACCAAACCACACCGCCAGCCAGCTACAGACCATGGCTGGCGGTTTAGGGGGGTCTGGTTGGCGGTCTGCAACAGCCACTCCAGACCGCCATCCTTCCTCTTTTCTCTTAAAACTTGGGTTTTGACCCAGTTTGTTCCAGGTCAACCCGACCCAACTTCTTTATTTCTATAATTACTCATCTTAAATCATGAGAAAACGCTAAGCTTTACATTTTGATTGAACTTTTGTACCTCTTTTGGATCTGGAGAGCAATCTCTTCGTTAATCACAAAAAGTTTGCATCTTTATCATTTCTTCTTCTTCCTTTATGATTGCTATGAGTTTTTCTTTAGTTTTTATGAGTTATTTGAGCATGATTAGTGAGTAGTTATCTAGTGTAAGCATGGGTTAGGTTGATCAAGTTAGATCTAGATACTAATCATGATGTTAGAGGTTGGGTTTATATAGATTCACATGATTTAGGGATGCTTAAAGCTAGATTTGAAGGGATCAATCAAATCTTAGATCCTAAGGCTTTCACATCCGGAAGGTGTTCGATGAAATGCCTAAGAGAATTTAAATCATGCTTAGCATTCTTAGCCTATGTGAATAGATAATTAAGGTGTTAAGTAGGCTATTGGGCTTGTGTTTAATGATTAATGAATTTAGGATTGCTATCAGGAGATTAGCTCTATCTTAGTACATTAATTGGACTAGAATCATGGAAATGATCTAGTTGACTCTTTGCCTTGCCTTTGAAATGAACTTCATTACCTAAACCTTGCATTTGGTTAGCATTTGGATCATTTGATCATGGACCTAGCTTATTGCTTGCATGTTCTTCATCATTGAATCTTGTTAAGTATTATTTAGTAGTTGTGTTTGCTATCTTGTTTTGCTTTGATTATTTGATTTAAGTTTAAAATCCAATTGCATTTATAAGACTTAGATTAATGAACTAGTTATAGGATTGATTATATAAAAGGTTTGCTCCTTGTGGTTCGATAACCCCATATACTACAACTACTATCCTTATTCTTGAGGTTTAGGAGTTTAGTTTGGGATTAAAATCGATAGAGGATAAATCCATCTCATCATTTATCTATCTACAAATATGGTTCAATACCAACGAACCAAACATGTAGAAATCGACCTTCATTTCGTTCGAGAGAAGGTGGCTCTAAGCCAAGTCAAAGTGCTTCATGTTCCGTCATCATTTTAGTATGCCGATATCTTTACAAAAGGCTTACCGACGTCTTTGTTCAATGATTTCAGACACAGTTTAACTGTCAGAAGATCCAACGCTTACACTGAGGGAGGGTGAAAGAATATGACTTATTCCTAAATTTCGATAACTTTTCACTTATTCAAATTAAGTTAGAGATAATCTCCTCTATTGTTGGATAGTTACAATTGTATTTGCTTTATAATCATCGATGTACATACAGAGAAGAACAACATACTTATTAAACATTCTCCAACTTTCAAGCCAAGTCAGGAACGCATAGGCAAGATGGCGCAGCTTCTTGGCAGGGAGTTTCTGTATACATTGGTGATATCAAGAAGGTAGCTAAGACCTTCGCAAAAATTCTCTTTAGATACATTAGAGGGAAACCAATGGTGAGACAAACGAGCTTGCAAAAGCAGCCAGAAGGGATAGACAGAGCTATGCTATTAATTGGTCTGTATGAACGTTATATAATTCTCTGCTCTTCTAACTTGCAAGTATTCTATTACTCTGGCCTTCAAGCATTGTAAACATTGAGTCAAGTGAAATGGAAAAATGTTTGGCCGAAAAAAAAGTGAATGCCTTCAAATGCTTCAATGAATATTAGAAAAGTGGTCTTTCTTAAAAACATAAAAGTAAAATTTTACATGACCTTTATCCCGCCCTGAAGGATTAGGGATTCAAGGATCCTAAACCTCCTGACTATAAAAAAAAAATCAAAAGTTACCGGGCAAAAATACGATCCAAAGTTTACAACTAACAAGTGAAAACGTTACAACTTCAAATTAAAAACCACAAGCCATGTCTACACCTCATATCCAAATACAAAAATGGAAAAAAAAACAAAAAAATCTCGTAAATATAATATACACTTAACATAATACTCCCAGATTCGGTTAATGTTATAAGTCATTACATTTATTATGCAAACTAGGAAACATAAATCTCCGTTCACATACCTATGATTCTGTTTCTCCTTACAAATATTCACCAATAGTCATCACAATCTCTATAACTTTCAAAAATATAATCTTCTAAAAAATTAACAATCTCATCCGAGAATGAAGATTATTCAACCATCATTGTGTTTGATCAGTCTTTCCCTAATCTTGCCTTCTGTCTTCGCTGCTTCATCTTCCTCCTCCTCCAAAGATTTCGATTTCTTCTACTTCGTCCAACAGGTAATTAAAACCATCACTAATCATCATGAATATATGTGTATATATATATATATATATATATATATAAAGTATGCTTATAAAATGTTTATTGTTCTAATATTTACTAGAGTTTTGACCCGC
>OVAN01008372.1:0-18262 GCA_900406275.1 Anastatica hierochuntica | reverse complement strand
GTTCCACATTAGAATTTGAGTTCAAGACGGTTCTTAACCTCTTCCCTAGTCGGTAGTTTGAATTAACCATGAATTGTTTCCCTGAGAATACCCGACGCCCAACTNGAATTGTTTCCCTGAGAATACCCGACGCCCAACTCTTCCTTGATTGATTTACAACCCTATTGTTTGCTGCCTGCATTTCTTTGCTTTCTTTAATTTCAATATTTGCATCCTTCTAAAGACATCTTTTTAGCCTTAACCCGCTGTGTGATCTGATACTTCTTCGTGCTACCTTTGGTCTCTTTGGATTCGATCCCGAACCACTACAACGTTCATCTGTGCGTTTGCAGTGTTATCTCAGGAGAAAACTTGAGCTATCACTGTGCAGCATCGTGCGAAGCGGCTGATTGTTTAACAGGACGATCGCGTGCGATTGGAAGTATAGTCAGAATTTTCTTGCCGAAGTAACAAATGCGAGAGCCAATTTTTCTAGAATAGGGTATCTTGATTCTGCGCCATCCAGCGCCTTGCTCAAGTAGAATATGGGTTTCTGTTCTCCTCGATCTTCTCGCATGAGGACTCCACTGACTGCCGCGACTGAGATCGCTATGTATAAATACAAGATTTCCTGGTCCTCGGGTTTGGATAGGATTGAGGCGGTAACCAGATATTCCTTGAGTTGGTTGAATGCTGCTTCTCACTCCTCGTTCCATTCGAATCGTTTTTTACTCTTTAAGAGTTGGTAGAAGGGGAGGCATTTGTCGGCTGACCTGGAGATGAATCAGTTGAGTGTCGCGATCCGACTGGTTAGTCTATGCACTTCGCGAGCATTCCTAGGGGACGGCAGGTCTACGATGGCCAAAATCTGCTTGGGGTTTGCCTCGATCCCTCTTTGGATTACTATGTATCCGAGGAATTCCCCTGAGGTGACCCCGAAGGTGCATTTGGCGGGGTTAAGCTTCATGGTGTACCTGTTCAAGGTGGCAAAGCAGTCGCGCAAGTGCTTTACATGGTTGGTCGCTCGTGTGCATCATGATTTGGTTGTACCCCGAGAAGGCATCCATGAGATATAGGAGCTCGTGTCCAGGTGTGGCTTCGACTATCCTGTCGATGTGCGGGAGTGGGAAGCTGTCTTTTGGGCACGCCTTGTTGAGGTCTGTGAAATTGACGCAGACCCTCCACTTGCCGTTTTTCTTTTATACTACGACGGGGTTTGCGAGCTAGTCCGGGTACTTCACTTCTGAGACTGATCTTGCCTACATTAATCGTTCTGGCCCAAGCTTCCTTCGTTTTTGTTTGATGGGTTTATACGTTGGGTCGACGTTGAGTTTGTGGCAGGCAATCGTAGGGTCCATACAGGGCGTATCGTTGGCTGTCCAGGGGAATATTTTTGCATTCTGTCGGAGAAAGGTCACGAGTTCTTTCTTTAAGGTTGGTGGTAAGTTTACCCCGACGCCGACGCACCGTGTAGGGTCGGATGGGTCAATGGCTTCCTGTGATATCATCTCCGGCTCATGTGTCTGGAGGAGGCTGCTGTCTCCTACTACTGCGACGTGTCTAGACTTCCGATAGTAACGTTCATCGAGGAAACATCTTCGGGCCATCCTATGATCTCCTTTGATAGTTCTTGTCCCGGTCGACGTTGGGAATTTGAGACACTGATGGTAGGTCGAAGGAACTGCTTTCATGTCGTGGATCCACGGTGTGCCGAGGACGGCATTGAATAGTACCAGGGAACTAACGATGGAAAACCATACGATTTTGGTAACTCCGTAGACGAAAATGAGCAGTTTTATGGTGCCTATCGAACGGGTGGGTTTTCCGTCGAATCCTGTGAGTGGTCGCGTGATAGGCTTTATTTTTGCGTCTTTGAGGTCCATGTCTCGAAGGGCTTCTGCTGAGATTTTGTCGATGGTGCTACCGGTGTCCACCAGTACCTTGTTTGTTTGTCGCCCGACTATGAAGAGTGTTATGACAAGTGGGTCATTATGCGGACGGTCGAGTTTCTCCATATTTACGATGGTGAATGTTACTTCGTCATCGTCTTCTCCCAGGAGTTTGAGATCTTGGGTGCGTGCTATGATGTCGTACTCTCCCAGGGGATCTTCCGGGTCTACTCCGGCAATTATCATTGTTGCCAATCTTCTTCTATTTCTTCTTAACGCTCCCCACAGTCGGCGCCAAATGTTGGTGATAAACCAAACTACAGTATAACACTTAGAGAATTTATGGTGAGAATGTATTGTGTTCAGAGAAAACAAAGGTAGGCTCGTGGATAACGAGGCCGATATAACAAGATGAGTGTTTTGGAAGCTAAAAATCGGATCCTCTTCTGTCTTCTGGGTCTTCTCCTTTTGTAGGCGTTTTTTCCACGTCATTGCTTCCCGCCAATTTCCACATGGTCTTTTCCTAATTTTCCCTTATCTTCTTGTACTATCCCTGATTTGCTTTATGTGCAGCCAAGCAGGTCTGCCGCCTGCGTACACGTTTGTCAAGAAGTCCAGTTTGTCGGGTAAGGGCTCCTGCCACCTGTAGAAGGGTTTGGAGTCCTCGACATACTTTTCGTACGCCTCCGCTGTATTCTTTGTCTCATTCCTTGTAATCGGTGTCGCGCGTCTTGTTCTTATCTTCAGGGGGTGATGTCATGTTGTCTCATTTGTCCTGCTCCTCGAGGTGTTCCTCTTCTACAAGGCGGGAACTCGCTCATATACTTCTCCTCGCAGATGGGCTTGGCAACCTAAGTGGACCTTCTTCTTTTCATGCCCTATCTATTTCTGGTCTTGCTTTGATGGGCCGAGGCTCGATTGGAGAGTGCGAATCCCTCCTCCAACATTTTACTAATTCAAGAATTCAAGAATTCATGTTTTCTTTTTTATAATGTTTATTACTGAACAAAATTGTTAAAACACACAAACTCATGATTAAGTAAACTACAATCTTAATTTCGAAATGATTATCGACCGTGCAATGCTTACAACTTGAATTAGGAAACATGATAAATGTTCTAGAAAGATACTCAACTCTGACCATCTATGATATTTTATTAATTTATTTTAATTTGAAATAGCACATGATTTTTTATCAAAATTGTGAATGAGTAAAACAAAAAATTAGTTTCAAACAGTTAAATAAAGAAAATAATTTACGAAAAAACTCGCGCGTCTACGCGGGTAATGACCTAGTTCTATACACCATTAAAAACACTCTTGGGTTAAAGAGAAAAAATGGGTTATCCTAGAGACTAGTAGGACGATGACATGTAAAAACATACACAGAGACTTTTTCTTAACTCTCAACTAATTTATTGTGCACGGTAAATCTAAACATTTATCTAACATTTTAAAAATATTGGTTTTTAAAATTTTAGTTGTATTACTTTTTAGATTAACACATTTTATTATATTTATTTTAAAATTGGTAGTAGTATATTTCATTTGATGTATTGTGCATATGAGTGAAATATTTTGCAATTTTGACATTCGACCCCGCTATAAAGTATGATATTAATAATATTAATCCTAAATCATTCTTTTTAAGACGGTAATATTGGTATTAGTGCATATCTTATTATATTTCTTATTTTTGTTTATTTTTTTAACTAACCAAACACTAAATCAGAAAGTCATTCCGAAATCGGTTACCCAATTCGAAGGGGAGGAGTCTACAAAAATATAATCACAATTTAAAATACGGGATCCTCGAGCTAGACTGTCTGCTTGTGTATTTGCTGTGAGCGGGGATGTTGGATAGTGAAAATCTTGGGAAATGACCATAAAGACGTTGGAAATCTTGAATATAAGTGTATAAAGCTGACCAATCATCTGGGTTGTGAAGAATCGTAAGTAGCTCCATACAATCTGTCTCGAACAACTGGCAATCAAATATTTTGATGATCAATTCTGACATTTCCCACACTATCGCTTCAAATTTTAAGTGCAAAGGTGAGAGACTGCGCCGTAAACATTTTTCTCCAACTAAGACTACCGTATTATCTCTATCTTGGCATACCCAACCTAGTCCAGTGAAAGGTTTCAATTGTTTCCACGAACGATCTATGCGACAACAAAATCCATATGACCTTGTACTCTCCATAGCCATCCGATCATCAACCATAGATGGAATAGTCTGCATATCTTCCCAGGCCAACAAATCAGTCTCTGCATTTTTTAGAATCTCATAAACTGCTAGTTGGACTCCTTGGAAAATCTTTTGGTTCCTTGCTTTCCAAATTAACCATAAGACCCTGGGGAAAAGATCACCAATCGATTTTCCTGAAGATTTCGCCAGAAAAGGTAATCCGTATTGGTATAGAGAGAGAGCTTGTTGGAAAGTCCTCCGGTTTTGCCGGGTTCTTATAGAAATTCCAAATTTTCCTAAGCGAGTCACATTCAAAGAAAACATGATTGATTGTCTCCTCAGAGAGACCGCAACATTTACACCTATTATCGCAATTAACCCCCTGTTAATTAGTTCTTTCATCACCGCCAAGCTCCCTCTAATAATTTTTCAGTGCAAATGTTGAATTTTTAGTGCACACTTTATTTTCCTTGTAAAGGCCTTCAAAGCCTTTAGACGCGGTCCCCAACCATTATTGCTAATTCGATTTATCTCTATCGAATTCAAGAGATACCGTATATTGGCTTGATTTTGAGTAGTGCCAAACCAAACCATCAGACGTTGTGCTCAGACTTGGTTGGATACCCCGAATTCGCCCTATATCTTCTGGCTCCATAAATTCATGTAATATTGGCAAATGCCACTCCCTTGTCAGAGGATCAATTAAGTGTTGTACTTGTGATTGAGGATGCCAAACACTACCTCGACCTCTTGCCGGTCTGGGATTTGCATCTGGTACCCATGGATCAGACCATACAGAGGTGTTAATTCCAGAGCCAATCCTTATCCTAACCCATTTTTTAGCAATGCTTGGGATGAAAAAATACTCCTGCAACCGAAGGAGTGTCAATTTGGTTTTCTAGCATTTAATGGATGGACATTCCTGAAGTATCTACCCTGTAGAACTCAAGCAACCAATGACCCTAGAAACTGGATCAGTCTCCATAACTGTTTAGCCAATAAGGCTATGTTGAAATCCTCCAAAGACTTGAAACCTAAACCACCTGCTTCTTTTGGAATACATAATTTGTCCCATGCAATCCAATGGAGACTGCGGTTACATTCATTGGAGCTCCACCAAAAATTAGAAATCACAGTAGTTAACTTTGCAATCAACCCTTTGGGAATCTTAAAACATGACATGATATAGTTGAAAGCGCAAGAGCAACTGAATTGATCAGAATTTCCTTGCCCCATTTTGAGAGAAATTTGGATGAACATCCATTAACCTTTTCTCCTAACCGTTCTTTCACAAAGTTAAAAATCTGGCTTTTGGCCCCGCCCAAACTTTTAGGGATTCCTAGATAATTACCCATGCCCCCTTCCATCAAAATGCCCATTTGTGCTCATGAAAACTTTGGCCTGGTCAGGAACGTTCTGACTAAACATAACTGACGACTTGTCAAAATTTTTTACTTGTCTAGATGCATCCCTATACTCCTGTAGAACATCCGAGATTGCTTGACACTGCGACACCTCTGCCTTACAGAAAAATAAACTATCATCAGCGAAGAGTAAGTGCAGACCGCTGGACTCTGTTGTGCAATCTTAACTCCCGATAAGGAATTATCCATTTCCTTTTGATTAATATTCGTGATCAAAATTTTTGTACATAAAATGAAAAGATACGGTGATAAAGGGTCCCCTTGTCTTAGGCTCCTCTTGGGGATAATGCTCCCCGTTGGTCGGCCATTAATGAGAACTTTATATGATACCGACCGAACACACCACATTAACCAAGAAGTCCACACCTGACCAAACCCTAATTTCCGCATGACCGCTTCCAAAAAAGACTATTCAACACGGTCATAGGTCTTACTCATATCTGTCTTGATGGCCATGAATTCATATCAACACTTTGGGTTTGTGCGTAAGCCATGAAACATCTCCCGAGCAATCAAAATATTATCTGTAATCAGTCTTCCAGACACAAAGGCCAATTGTTTCTCTGAGATAATAGACGGTAAAAATCTTTTTAGTCTTAGACACAATATTTTTGAGATGATTTTTTAACTCACATTACGTAAGCTGATTGGTCTAAGTTCCGTCATTATCTTAGGTAGATCCGTCTTCGGGATTAAACAAATATTTGTCTCATTAAGACGTGTATCAAACCTTCCAGACCTGAAAAAATCCTTAAAAAATTTGACCTGATCATCCCTTAAAATCCCCAATAACATTGAAGGAACATAGTCGTTATCCCGCCAGGCCCAAGAGCCTTTTCCGAATGCATAACAAAAAGAGCAAATCTCACCTTAGTCTCTGTTATGTTCTTGATCAAATTTTTGGTTCATTCTATCCGTAATGACTGGTTGCACATTCTCAAGAACCCGAGAGAAATCACCAGTCACCGTAGATTTGAAAAACTCATTAAAATAATCAGTTGCTATATTTTCAATTTGTTCCGATGATTCCCTCCCAAGATCCCTGTGAAGGCATCCATGAGAGACAGGAGCTCTTGTCCAGCTGTGGCTTCGACTATCCTGTCGATGTGCGAAAGCGAGAAGCTGTCTTTTGGGCACGCCTTATTGAGGTCTGTGAATTTGCGCAGACCCTCCACTTTCCGTTTTTCTTTTTTACTACTACGGGGTTCAGGAGCTAGTCCAGGTACTTTACCTCTGAGACTGATCCTGCCTCGATTAATCGTTCAACTTTGTCGTTAACGGCTTGTGCTCTTTTTGGCCCTAGCTTCCTTCGTTTTTGTTTGATGGGTTTATACGTTGGGTCGACGTTGAGTTCGTGGCAGGCAATCACAGGGTCGATACCGGGCATATCGCTGGTTGTCCAGGCGAATGTTTTTGTGTTCTGTCGGAGAAAGGTCACGAGTTCTTTCTTTAAGGTTGGTGGTAAGTTTGCCCCGACGTCGACGCACCGTGTAGGGTCGGATGGGTCAATGGCTTCCTGTGATATCATCTCCGGCTCGGGGGTCTGGAGGCGGCTGCTGTCTCCTACTACCGCGATGTGTCTAGACTTCCGACAGTAATGTTCATCGAGGAAACATTTCGGGCCATCCTCTGATCTCCTTTGATAGTTCTTGTTCCGATCAACGTTGGGAATTTGAGACACTAATGGTAGGTCGAAGGAATTGCTTTCATGTCATGGATCCACGGTGTGCCGAGGACGGCGTTGAACAATACAGGGGAACTAACGTTGGAAAACTGTACGATTTTGGTAACTCCACAGATGAAAACGGGCAGTTTTATGGTGCCTATCGATCGGGTGGGTATTCCGTCGAATCCTGTGAGCGGTCGCGTGATAGGCTTTATTTTTGCGTTTTTTAGGTCCATGTTTCAGAGGGCTTTTGCTAAGATTATTTCGATAGTGCTATCGGTGTCCACCAGTACCTTGTTTGTTTGTCGCCCGACTATGAAGAGTGTTATGACAAGTGGGTCATTATGCGGACGGTCGAGTTTCTCCAGATTTACGTCGGTGAAGGTTACTTCGTCATCGTCTTATCCCTAGAGTTTGAGATCTTGAGTGCGTGTTATGATGTCGTACTCTCCTAGGGGATATTCTGGGTCTACTCCGACGGTTATCCTTGTTGCCGATCTTTTTCTACTTCTTCTTAACGCTCCCCATAGTCGGCGCCAAATGTTGGTGATCAAACCAAACTACAGTATAACACTTAGATAATTTGTGGTGAGAAAGTATTGTATTCAGAGAAAACAAAGGTGGCCTCGTGGATAGCGAGGCCGATATTACAAGATGAGTGTTTTGGAAGCTAAAAATCGGATCCTCTTTTGTCTTCTGGGTCTTTTCCTTTTATAGGCGTTTCCTCTTGTTCCACGGCGTTGCTTCCCACCAATTTTCACATGTTATTTTCCTAATTTGCCCTTGTCTTCTTGTACCATCCCTGATTTGCTTTCTGTGCAGCCAAGCAGGTCTGCCGCCTGCGTTCACGTTTGTAAAGAAGTCCAGTTTGTCGGGTATGGGCTCCTGCCACCTGCAGGAGGGTTTGGAGTCCTTGACATACTTTTCATACACCTCCACCGTATTCTTCGTCTCATTCCTTGTAATCGGTGCCGCGCGTCTTGTTCGTATCTTCAGGGGGTGATGTCATGTTGTCTCCTTTGTCCTGCTCCTCGAGGTGTTCCTCTTCTACGAGACGGGAACTTGCTCATATACATCTCCTTGCAGACGGGCTTGGCAACCTAAGTGGACCTTCTTCTTTTCAGGCCCTATCTACTTCTGGTCTTTGCTTTGATGGGCCGAAATTTGATTGGAGGGTGCGAATCCCTCCTTCAACATTTTACTAATTCAAGAGTTCAAGAATTCGTGTTTTCTTTTTTATTATATTTATTACCGTACAAAATTGTTAAAACACACAAACTCATGATGAAGTAAACTACATTCTTAATTTCAAAATGATTACCGACCGTACAATGCTTACGACTTGAATTAGGAAACATGATAAATGTTCTAGAAAGATACTCAACTCTGACCATCTATGATATTTTATTAATTTATCTTAATTTGAAATAGCACATGATTTTTATATCAAAATTGTGAATGAGTACGAACAAAAAATTAGTTTCAAACAGTTAAATAAAGAAAATAATTTGCGGAAAAACTCGCGCGTCTACGCCTGAAATGACTTTAGTTCTATACACCATTAAAAACACTCAAGACTAGGAGGACCATGACATGTAAAAACATACACAAAGACTTTTTCTTAACTCTCAACCAATTTATTGTGCATGGTAAATCTAAACATTTATCTAACATTTTAAAAATCTTGATTTTTAAAATTTTAGTTGTATTATTTTTTAGATTAACACATTTTATTATATTTTTTTTTAAAAGGGTCCCCTTCTCCTAGCCCCCTCTAGGGGATAATGCTCCCCGTTGGCCGACCATTAATGAAAACTTTATATGATACCGACCAAACACACCACATTAACCAAGAGATCCACACCTGACCAAACCCTAATTTCCGCATGACCGCTTCCAAAGAAGACCATTCAACACGGTCATAGGTCTTACTCATATCTGTTTTGACGGCCATGAATTCATATCGACACTTTTGGTTTGTGCGTAAGCCATGGAACATCTCCCGAGCAATCAAAATATTATCTGTAATCAGTCTTCTAGACACAAAGGCTGATTGTTTCTCTGAGATAATAGACGGTAAAAATCTTTTTAGTATTAGACACAATATTTTTGAGATGATTTTTTAACTCACATTGCGTAAGCTGATTGGTCTAAGTTCCGTCATTATCTTAGGTTGATCCGTCTTTGGGATTAAACAAATATTTGTCTAATTAAGACGTGTATCAAACCTTCCAGACCTGAAAATATCCTGAACCAGTTTAACCTGATCATCCCTTAAAATCCCTAATAACGTTGATGGAACAGAGTCGTCATCTCGCCAGGCCCAAGAGCCTTTCCCGAATGCATAACAAAAAGAGTAGATCTCACCTCCGTCTCTATTATGTCCTTGATCAATATTTGGTTCATTCAAGAACCCGAGAGAAATCACCAGTCATCGGAGATTTGAGCAACTCATTAAAATAATCAGTTGCTATATTTTCCATTCGTTCCGATGATTCCTCCCAAGATCCCTGCGAATCAAATAGTCGCAAAATCCGATTTCGCGCCATGCTTTTTTCTGTTGAGGCATGTAAAATTTTTTATATTTTTATCCCCCTCCTTTAACCATAAATTCCTACTCTTTTGTTTCCAGTAAATTTCCTCGTCTTTTTAAGCGTCTTGTAGTTTTTTTTTTAATGTCAACAATGATATCCTGTGTGACTGTATCATCATTTTGAGCTTCTTCCAGCTTAACCTTTATTGCGTCAATTTTCTCTTTACCTAGTGGGACATTGTTTTTCCTCCACCAGGAAATTGAGTTCTGACAATTTTGAATTTTTTCAACAAAATTCGGTTCCCTGAAATTTCGTGTACGTTGCCATCATCTTTCTATAACATCTACAAAGCCTTCTTTCCCGATCCATCGTTTGTCAAAACGAAAGTTTTTGAAATATTTCTCGTCTTTGTAGTTAAATTTTATCAATATTGGTCGATGATCCGACCTGATCCTCACGAAATATTCTACTTTTGAATGGCTAAAGACGTTATGCCAGCCCTCGTTACTTAGCGCCCTATCCAATTTGCACCGTACACTTAATTTATTTCGCGTTCCCATCCATGGTAAGTGATCTCCTGCGCACAGAAACTCAGTCATTCCATAGTGATTTAACATATGGTTAAAAGGGACAAAAGATGTCGCGAACGTTATTTCCCCCTTTTTCTCATGATTATTGTTAATTCATTCAAATCCTCAATCAACAACCAAGGTTTGGTAATGGTATTTCCTATCTTCATTAACTTATCCCATACTAGATAGCCATTCACAACCACCGGTTCGCGATATACAAATGAAATTGAAACTTTTAAACCATAAATAGATGCATTGACATCTATTATGCGGTTACTAGGAAATAAGACATCAAATTTTATTTCATTATTATAGAAAATAGCCAAACCACCACTTAATCCCAAGGGATCAACCATATACAAATTATTGAAACCAAATTGCAACTAATTTTTTCTTTTTAAATAAATAGATGATTGTTAAGTCTCTGATAAAAATACAATATCAGGTTTAAACTTATTCCACAGGTCTCTCAGGATATCTGCCGTCAAGTCACTTCCCAAGCCTTTATAATTCCGACTCATGATTTTCACGGATGAGCCAGTAGATTCAGGGGAGTCACCATTCCTTTATTTGTTAACTTGGAAGGCTGTGCGCCCCGCGTACCTCCCTTAGACGTGTTTGCCACTTGTTTTGTCCCTGTAGTGCGAGATACCAAAGATTTAGAATGCGGTGATATCTGAACATTTTTACCCTTAGTACCCTAACGCTTTCTAGGCGAAACCAACATCAATTTATTCATCTTTCGTGAACTAATTCCTTTAAAATTACAGGACTCATAGTACACTTAACCACATTTTTATTCCTATTTTCCAAAACAATGCCCTTCATGCCCGTTGACAAATCAACTAAATCCAACAAAACATTAGGATCAGAGAAACCGTTACCTTCAGTATCGTGATCAGAAGCATCCTTTATCTCCATGGCCATACCCATTTCATTTCCATTATAGTCTTTAATAAGGGTTCCATCCCCTTTCGTGGACTTCAAATCCTCTTCCAGCCCCAAAAGCGCACCGTTCTGATCCAAAACCAAACATGTATGATTCTCGAAACCAGCCATATGCTCTCAAGAGCCCTCATTTTCTATCTGACCCTCCTCAATCAAGAGATTATCCTGATCAATAAGGCTGCCCTCCATCGTCATTAGCAAATTCCCTTTATCATTAGCTTCCACCATCGCAACAACTTTACCCTTATCACGGGTCATAACTTCCGAAGCAGAAATCTTCATTGCAACCACCGTATTATCCTTTGGACCAGAACAAGACGCATACAAAGGCTATGGCCACAAGGAAGGACGACGCTTCGATACATAGAGAAGATTACCTTCCTGAGATTTATTATCCTTAGAGATATACCAACTGTTACCGCCTTTGTAATTCTTACCCCTGAACACCCGATGAACGCCTCAATACCCATCACGTTTCTTCACTTGGTCAACATTCATGATTCACTTCAGAGGAACCAAAGATACCCTTGAGTATACCCTCCCGATGGTTTGGTATCCGATCCATACTATCAACCAAATCCATATCTAGAGCCCGTTTGACGGGTAACCCTAACGTTCCCTCACGAGCAACCCCTTCCCTTCGAGAATTCCCAGCCGGCGGGTTTACGCTTTCCTGTTCTTGCTGATACTGTAGACTCACATCCAAATTCGGACACACTGAAACATCATGCGTGAGTAAATGACAATGTCTACATTAGCAATTTAACCTATCATACTTAAGTTCGACTTTGATCTCTTCACCGTTTTCAAAAGGCACCACCGTAGTAAATACTAATGGCTTAAACAAGTCGATAGTGACAAAAACGCTGCCAGTATCCGCATCCACTTATCTGAACTCTTCGATAGCCTTTCTAACCGCCCCAACCGTCTCGTCTTCCCACAAGTGAACTGGTATGTCTTGAATCTTAACCCAAAAGATGATGGTTGAAGGATATGTCGAGAGTACCACCGACACCCATCAGACTAACGAGATCATCCACACGTCAAAATGATATGGTCCATAGTTCAAAACATCCACAATATCCCGCTCTGAGTGAAAGTTAAACTGAAACTTGCCATTTCCCAATTCTCTGTCCTCTACTTTTCCTTCTAGCCTCCATATCTTTGGTAGATTAGTGAGAAGACTCTCCATTCTATGAATAGTAGGATTCATTATCCTTCCGATAAGAGTAAGGGAGAATTGCTGGACCTGACGAGCAATATTGTCCTTTGAAAGCCTCATCGATTCTGTTCTGACCACACTTTTTCCACCATTGACACATAGTTGAGCCATTATAACCGCAGTTGAAGACCCAAAAGCACCCACTGCACCGTAGCTAAGAACTTGTTCTTAAAACAATCCTTGTTGCATAAACAAAAGAAAAGGCAGAAGAAAGTGATGAGCCAAAGACCTTCGACACCATCAATAAATAGTAGACACAACATCTCCTAGTGATACGGAGATAATCACAATCCGTTGAAAGAAGGATCCTATGATATCATAGAAAATCCTACGATTCGATTCATTGGAATCATGAGACGATCCCTGAAGATTCTGATAGCCAAAACCATATCTCGTACTTGCCTTTCCTAAAATGACGAAACCTAAAAATAGAATCTTCCCCACTTCATCGTAAGATCTCCAAATTGAAATCTCAAAGAGATGCATCAGAGCTCGCTTACCATCACCATCAAGTTCTAGAGCTGGCATGTTATCTCTTTCCCAAAATCCCTTAGAAAAACCCCACAAAAATCTCTTTGCGATCTGATAATATATCCACCTCAAGAAAACCTTGATTCACGCCAAACAGAGCCGCAATCTCCGATCCCCAAGAAAAAAGGCCCATAGTTGACCATTAACTATGAACGCCGGTGGCCGGAAACCTCAATCTAAGCCTCAGATGGCCACTGGCGATATCGCCATCGAGAGAGAGAAAAAAAGCCTTTTTCGTTTTATAAAAATCTACAGTATTTTGGTTGAATTCTTAAAAAAATAAAATTTAATTATATGAGTATTACAAAAAATTATTAAATATTATTAAATATTATTTGGCTATCGATCTCATGCATGCGTCTATCAACCATGCTGGTCGATAGCCATATGCCTTTGGCAGTTCTGGCTTCTTCTTTTCTCCTTTGATAGCTTCCTTGTGTCCACCTTTTCCATGTGCTTTTGGCTCTTGATTCTCCTTGTTTCTTCATCACTTAATACTCTAGAATCCATCATCCTAAGCTCTCAAATCAATCACCAAGAGGTTGTACCTACAAATGCAAGAAAATATATGCATATGCAACTAACTCTAAGACTAGACTCTAGACTCAAACTATATGGATTCTAAGACCAAGATGAAATTTATACAACGTAAAAGTGGATGAAACTAAGCTAAAATACATATAAATATGAATGAAATTATGTATACATCAACTCCCCTGGACTTGTCCTTTGCTTGTCCTCAAGCAAACAACAAAGACCACCCTCGGAAGCGAGGTTTGAAAGCGGGAACTAAAAACCAAGATAGAAAAGAAATGCCTTATGCCAAATATCCTAAACACAAATATAATGCCAAATATCTAAGAGCCTAGGTACTTCTCAATGATCATCACAAAACCAACTCACAGAATCTAAGATAGACATCCATAAACAATCCCATCGCAAATTCGTTTTTACATCCAATTAAGTTTAGGCGTGAGTTCTTACTTATGGTTAATGCATCTCATCCATTCGGTTTGGAGTTTTAAATAAAGGGTCTATGTACGAAGAAGTATAAAAAGAAGAGGGTTCACTCAATTTTGTAGCAGTTTCTCTAAAAAATTTACGCATACAAAGAATTTACTTCCTCTAATTGTTCCTAGCCATTGCTTCCTAAGGATCTTGACACTTACTTGATATATTTCCCATCCTAGAACTAGAAACCTTAAGCATTTTGTTTGATAAACACACTCATTCTTTTGTTTTTGTAGACAACTAGAGATTATTAGACATTTTACTTCTTAGCTACTAACCTTCTTTTGATTTTAAGAGCCACTATTCTAATCACTTTGGATTCTTTCTTTTCTTTTCGTTTTAAGGGTGGACTCTCTATGCTTTTAGTTTCTAAGGTTATAGGTTAAGCTAAACTCTAATCTCTAGTGTCTTTTTCTTTCACTTCTTTTCTTTCTGTTTTTTTCGATTTTTCTCCCTTTTTTTATTTCTTTTATTCAAACAACCTAGGATCATATCTACAATAAGGAGCATTTGCTTGACTCTATTTACACTAACAGCCCCAAGAATTAAACAAACCCAAACCACTAATAATTTTCCCCTCCTAAGACTCTAGTTAACCTTAAAGTGAGGCTAACTCTAAGGAAGTATCCTCTTTGTAGTTCAACTTCAATTCACTCGGGATTTTGCCCATATGTGCCGTTTCCAAAAGAGGCCTCATAAATCAAAATATTAGGGGTTTTTGAATGAAAGGTTTAAGGGTTTTCAAGAGTTGGTCACTACTCTAAAAGTGAGAGTAACAATTTGAGATAAGAGAGGGTGGTAAAATAGGTTAAAACATAGCTCAAATGTTAGTGTTTTCCCATGGTCAAGTATAGCAAAGCCCATAAGAAAGATTTTAACATTCATTTAAGTCCATCTTAGATAGGAATTGCTCAAAAGACCATCTACTTCAACGTTCACAAAGACCATCGAGTGTTAAATTCCAATCAATGATTTTCTAAAGGCTAAAAGCGGTCTATCCAACATTGTACTTCTAGTGAGGGCATTGGTCATTAAGCAAAACTTAGCTACCTAAGAGGCCATTATACCATTTTCCCTATGCAAAATGCAATCATATATGCTATTATCAATCTAAGTATGCACAAATGATGCAAACTATATGCAATGTTTTAAAAACAAATTGAAAATCTTTTTGGATATTTGAAAATTTTTCAAACTTTTTTTTTATGTTTGTTTCACGAACTTAGATATTAACAATCCAAGAGTCAAATATAATAAAAAAGAAGATATCAAAACTAAAAACGACATTAGTACCAAGGCTACTCCCCCAGACTTAAATTTCACCTCCCGGTAATTTATAAGCCGTGAGATTAACCTTAAAAACAAACAAAAGAAATCGGAAATATAAGATGGCATTCACAATGATTGTAGGTTGTACCTCTATCATCTAAGTTGAGCTTGGTTTGGTGGTTCGTCCTCTCTTCCTTGTGCGCGTGCAAGTCTTCATGTTGGGGTCGTTTCTCGTTTGCTCTCTCAATATTGCCAAGGAAGCGAGCGCCTCTACGGCTATAGGTGTGTTGGATTGAGCTACACTTACTTCCGCTACCCCACTCGCCATTTTTTTGTATTGTATTTTGTGAGGCGTCCTGACCAATTGTCTCTTTAAGTCTTCAAGGTCACAGTTTTCGTTCTTCTTGAAAAGCCTTGAAGGGTTCTTTTTCGCGCTTGGTCTTCGAAACAAATTGTATCGGGTTAGTGGCAGCACTTGTTCTTTCTCCACTTGACTCCCCAAAAACTCGAACCATCCTCATATCCTTCGAATTTCTCTTTCAATCTCTTTTCTCGAATGCACAAAGCTGACATTTTCTAATGGTCCGAGGTTTGTTAGGTCGTCGCAAGGGAGAACCAAAAACATATTTTCCCGGTTTTTAAATCGTTGAAAAGGTACTTGATCTCCTTGGTGGTCTTATTTATGCAGACAAAATGACAAGATATGAGGTCTTGGAGTTGCATATAATCTCGTTCTAGGCTTACCACACCTAATGGGACTTGAGCTCTCTTGGACAACGATGTTAGGAATCCTCCAAAATAGATGATTGGCACATTCGTTTTCCTAACCCATTTCTCTTGGAAAATAGCCATATTGTTTAGGAAGAGGACCGCAATATTTATGTCTTTTCAAAAGTCATCGTCTTCCATATACTTGTCCCATCCCATCAAGTCTTCCTTAAGTCCCCGGAAAAGAAGAAACGCATTATTTCTTGTTGCTCCTCCATTCTCGCCCCTTGCAAAAATTATGTTAGCCAAGAGATTTTGGGTGTATCTAATCACTAGGTTTCTTATCTTAGATGACTTGTGGCTCTCCTTCGTTTATAGACCATCGACAATCAAATGCCAAAGTGCATTAATTCCCTTCCAATAAGGGTAAGTAGCTCTACCCGCAAGAGGTAAGTTGTATGCTTTGTATACCTCGTAGATGCTCATAGAATAGTCCTTGCCTCTTATCTTGAAGTTGAGATATCCCCATTTTGCTCTTGGAAGACTTGGTGAATGAAGCATAAGCTTCATAGTGGCTAGAAAATCCTTCACCTCGTGCACATATAATGGCTCATCCATGTCCACCAAACAATGAAGGTACATGCAAGGAGATACCATACTTCCTCATAATGTCCAAGCTTTTACAATATTATTTTGTCCAAGAATTTTGTTGGCGCCATGTCCAATCTCTCGAAGTGCATTTTTTCCTCCTTTTCTTTTTCTCCCCAAGTTGCGTTCTTGATTTCCAAAGGAGGAGGAATTGGAGCTCTCATTAGAGAACGCCTCACAAGTGTTGGTTTTTTAGATGGGGCCTCCTTAGTCATTGAAAATCTTCTTGAATTAGTGGCCTCTTTTGAAGTGGAAGCTTGCTTTGATTTTCACATTTGTATTTTTGCTCCCATTTTTCTTCTCGTATTTGGTGCCATTGTGTTGATAAACAAACTTGATCCCTACATTGAAATTTTTATATGTAAGTTCCAAGAATTTCATGAATGTAAAAACTTGAATCCAAGAAGGTTCTAATGTTGAAGACCATTCTTAAGGCATCATGGAAGATAATACTAATGAAAGAAATTACAAATTTTAAAATTTTGAGAACTAATCCCGTTACCAATCCATAACCACTTGGTAAAATGGTCATAACTTTATTTATACTCAACAAAATCGCAAAATTCTTGATGGAAACTTCATATCTATCCATAGCCTATAATTTAAAATCATTAAATCACCAAATGCCCAAAATTTTTGAAAATGTTATCACCACTACTCAGAACATCCAAGAACACCCAATTTCAAACTTTTGCAATTATGCACCAAATCTTCTAAACTAAGTCTTGAATCCTAATTCACAAGCATTCTCTAAGCTATTCTAACCATAAAAACCATCATTCAAGCTTAGAACCTTCAAAATCAAGAATTTGAATCTCAATGAAAGTTTTCACCTTCCTTGAAATTTTGAGAGTTAGAGTTCATACCTTTGTTAATTGAATGAGAAATGCAAGGAATACGTCTAAGAAGTAACTAGATTATGAGCTTGAAGTTTTCGAACATTTGGGGTGAAAAATTCGACATACTTGGTGATAATCTCTTCAAAATTTTTCGTGGAGAAGAAGATATGTTGCAAATGGAGAAGAAGCTCATTAAACATGTGTTTATTAAAATTTTGGAAAATACTCCCCTCTATCTTCACTTCTCAGAAGTTGGCCCAACATCGCAAAACTTGTAGATTTTTGCTTGAAATCTATTTGGGAATCCTTTTTGTATCACTTCCGTTTATCTTCATTATCCTACAAATCAAAACCACAAGATTTGTATCAAAGATCAAAATAGATAAAATTAAAACTGGAATTTCAAAAACAATTATTTATATGACAATCACTTATAGTGTACACGGATCATGCGACTTTAGACATTTATTGGATGTTTAATAATGTTTTTCTCATTGATTGTGTTGATATTGTCGTTTTAGAGAAAAGGCCATTAGCGGATCAGGCAAAATTGATCCAAAACCGAGATGTATATGGGCCACAAAGGCGAGGCCCATTTCGCCACACACAAACACAAAAACGTCACCGTTTGTAGCAGAGTTTGTTATAACAAACTCTTCTAACAGATTCAGAAGCAGAGCAACATTCAGAAACAGAGAGAGAGAGTTCTAAGAGATACAGAAGAGAGAGTCTAAAGGGAGAGAGTCGAGAGAGGAGAAGAGAGAGTTTAAGGTGGTTCTGCGGTGAATCAGAGTCTATTTCCTCTTCCGATTGGAGCTGGTGCTAGCTCCG
>OVAN01008371.1:0-18263 GCA_900406275.1 Anastatica hierochuntica | reverse complement strand
TTTCGCGACTCCGCCAGGAGCACTCCGCGGTACGCAGGAGAAGTCATCGGAACAAAATCCTGGTGAAATCAAACCTTTCGGTACGCGAACTGGGGCGAATGACCTCCCATCTCTTGAAAAAAAAATGGAGGAACATCCTGCCGAGCATATTGATCTAGACTTCAGCGACCACACTGATCCTACAGACGAGGATGGTGATGTTCACCCGAGAAGGGTCAGGGATCGAGAAGCTCGCCGCAATTCTGAGCTCGGCGAGCCTATGACGGAGGAGGAAGAAAACCTCCTCTGGGTCGAGCAGCAAGAGCAGTCTGAGCGGCGGGCCAGAATCGCTAACAGAACGCGCAGGCCATCTCGCAAAGCTGCTACTTGCGATCTCGACGATCTTCGCGATTATATCGCAAGGACTGCGGCAGAAGTGAAAGTGGTAAAGTCGCAGATCCATCATGCGACCAGCGCCGCGCCAGAGATCGATCGACTCCTCGACGAGGCTCTAAAGACTCCGCCGTCTCGATCTGTTGATCTTTGGCTAACAGAGTCCGTGAACCACATAACATTGATAGTGAGAATTTCGGTTCCCACAAAGATCTGTTAAGTCTGTGCAAACCCTCCACTTTTCATTCATCTTGCGGATCAAAGCGACATTTGCTAGCCATTCTTGATAGTGAACCTCTCTGATAAACCCGACTGCAAGCACGTTCATAACCTTATCAATGATGATATCGTCTCGTTCTTGTGCGAACTTTCTCCTTTTCTGCTTGACCGCTGGGTATCTGGGTCTACTTGTAGTATGTGCACTAAGACCTTCGGGTATATACCTAGCAAATCCACATGGGACCATACGAAGCAATCAGCATTAGACCTCAAAAAGTCGATTAGCCCTTGGCGTATGCCTTCCTTCAACCTTGACCTGACATTGATGTTTTTACCCGGCTCTCCAAGTATTAGGGGTACCTCATCCAATCGTTCCACTTACAGCTCCTCAGTATGCCTTGCAGGAAGTGGTTTTTGTAATTTCTGTAAGTGGGCTATTTTTCCCTTTAGAGTAGTCTGATAACACGATTGAGCATTCTCTTGGTCACCTTTGATCTCTCTGATTCTCCAAGGTGTCGGGAACTTCAACACTTGACGCAAAGTTAAAGGCACTGCTTACATATCATGTATCCAGGGTCTCCTCATGATCATATTATAGGCAAAAGGGTAGTCCACGATGGAGAATCTAGTGTAGAGGTTTATTCCCCTGGCGTAAACAGGGAGTGTCACCTCTCTAATGGTCTGTTTGACCTTACTACAGAAGCCTACGATTGGTGTTGCTTTCTTGGTTAGGGTCTTGTATGCCCTTAGGAAGAGCAAGTTTATGGAGCTTCCGTTGTCGATGAGTACTCTCTTCACTAAAAAATACGCCACCGATAGAAAAACGGTCAAGGCGTTGTGGTGGGGTGCCAGAACCTTGTCTTGCTCTTCAGCTGCGAAGCTAATGGATTCCTGGCTATGACTTTGGTGTTTTGCCTTCGGTACACCCTGTCAGTTTGCCGCGACTCTTGTGCTTTTTTTAGCGGCGGCATGGGTGATACTGCTAACCTTAAATCTTCATGATATGACATTAATTACTCAGTCGTGTTTAGGAGGAGAGCTGGAGCTTGGCGTCCTGCCAAAGCAGCTTCTTCTTCGTTGCTTAGCAACTCCTTGGTCTTGTATGAGTGGAATTCTCGTAGATATCCCTTCTTGAGTAGCTCTTTTACTTCTAATCTTAAGGATACATAGTCCTCTTTTTTATGATCGTGGTCGTTGTGGAAATCACACAACTTAATATGGTTTCGATGGTGATTTGGTGATTTCATCTTTTGCGGCCATCGGGCTTGGTTTCCCATCTCCTTCAAGACTCTGTTAGTTTACTCTTGATATCGGTAGATTCCAGATGTCTGGCCAGGAGGTAACTACGGAGAACCTGTTGTCCTCTGGCTTACTCAAAAGCCTGGTTCCACCTTTGGCTCCTTTGATTTCGTCTTAACCGGGAGGTCTCCGATAGGGTTTATCATCTCTGACTATCTTCTTTGTTCTTACGACCCGAGACTCTTGCCTTGCGACCAGATCTTTTTCCCAATTGATCTGCGCTTGTGCCCGAGAGAGCACGTCTTCCATCGTCTTGCATTGTTACTTGGTCATTTCCTTGTATATGATTCCATCAAGAAAGAGTCCTCTCTTAAAGGCAAAAATTGCGGTTACAACACTGCAATGTGGTATGGTAACCTTTTGATGGTTAAAGCGGTGCAGGTAGCTTCTAAGTGGTTTCGCCTTGTGTTATTTGATCTCATAGAGATCATCTAATGACTTGTGGGTCACATTACTACTGGCGAATTTTTCTATGAATAAATCAGTCAGATTAGCGAAAGATCCCACGCTTCCAATTGGAATCGTGATGATCCATTGCAAGGCGGCACCCGTCAAGCCGGGTCCGAACCCCTTGCAGATAGATGCTTCCCTGTACTCCTTCCTTGATTGCTATGGTGAGCGTCTTCGGCCTGTATTGTGTAATGTGGTTAATTGAATCGGAAGTTCCATCATACGACTTAATGAAAGGAAAAGTGAATTTCCTCGGCATGTCGACAAGCGCAATCACATCTGTAAAAGGAGACAATATGTGTTTGTGTGAAGATGAATGATTTTAGGTGAGAAGATCTAAGCAAAAGAGGCTACAAGATGTTTGTGGTCAAAGAATCGAGTAAAAAAGATTGTGAAAGAATAAGTGTATTAGCCTTTTTGCCTAGGGTTTTAAGGAAGATCTCCATAATCCCCTAAGCATGATATTTACATATGAAAACTTGTTGTTATCCCTTTAGGATAAGGAGATATTACAATTATCTACAAATATACATGATTACCTCTTTATTAATAAAAAGAAGATAAGTATCGGGTAAGAGTCGGCTAGCCTCCGGCTTCTAGCATCCTTATGACGTCTGGCTTCCTTCTTCTTGGCATTCCCCTGCTTTATGGCTAAACCGTCGTACTCTATCCAAGCCATGGGGAATCCCCTAGGCTCAAATTACTCCCAAAAACTAGCACCTTTGACATTGAGTTAGCTTTTAAATGAAGTTGATTTAAAGGCAATTTGATCTCTTGATCAAAATTTACAAGAATTTTAATGGAGATTGTCTGCCATGAAGCTGAAGTGTGTGCAAAAATGAGCCAACATTGGTTTTGGAAAAAAAACCACACCTTTGATAGCCCTTTAAATACTTGCTTTTAGCCTTTTCTGAAGGGATATCCACCCTTGATAGCATGAAAAATAGCTTAGAAGCAGAAGAATTCCATCCTTAACTCCATGGAGATTTTAGATCTCAATAATTTCCTTTGAGGGATAGATTTCGATTATTGTATCACTATAGAGAAATTCTCTAAACTTTTAGTGTTTCTAGTATTATTTGACATATTTTCCTTTGAATTTGATTTTCCATGTATGAGAAGTCATCTGTTAGGTTATAAAAACTCAAACTATTAATGATTTCATAAGTTTATCGAGCTGGTGTTGGTAAAGTCAATTGGTTCATCATCTTTGCTTGAATTTAATGTTGTTAGCTAATTTGATCACCTAACTACTATTTTTTGGTAGATTTACATTTCAAAAACTTGATTAAATATCTTGAACTAAGTCCTCGATGAGAAAGCCAATATATATAATGAAAGTGGAGTGAAAGAGGTTTGTGAACAATTGAGACTTGAACGACTTAATGCATATTTTTCTTTTGAAAGAACCAACGAAAGCCGAGTCCTTTGGTTGCTAAAAGAGTTGAATCGAAAACCTCGAAAGTCGAGAGAGTTTACATTTGTGATTTGAGTTCTGGAACGGTGATTAATGTTTCCCTAAATATCGATATGCTTTGAATCATATTTCCATGAGATTCGTCTATTGCCTCACATTTTTAATCACTTGAATTTCATTTATTCCATTTAGTATTTCATGTTTCCTTGTTCTTGTTTTAGTCTAGAAGTGTAAGTATCTTATTTCATATATTTTTTAAGCTTAATTGGAATAAACTATTACCCCTTCAACTTTTTCGCTGTTGCCAGGGACTTTCATTGCCTACAATTTTTTAACTTGTGTTTAGTATTAGACGTTTATTCTTTTTTTTTTTACTTGTTTAGTTTTTATTATTATAAAAGACAAAATAGAGCTAAGGATGGACGAGCACACGCATGACAAGCCCATTCTCCAAGACGACCAGCAGCTTATTCCATTTTCTCAAGGGTTGCAGCTGTTAGGAGAGCCACACCAACAGTCGAATCTCTTTAGTCTTGCCCATTTACTTAAACTCGGAGGTCTAAACCCTAAACCCTAAAACCTCTCAGTCACTCTCAAGCCCTTCCATTGTTGAGTGATGTGCTCAAAGTTTTACCCTGAAATATAGCACAATATCATGCAGGAAATTAACAGTAAATAAAAGTAAAATCAACAAGAAAACAAGTTCAAAATATCAATAAGAGAAAGCTTTGGGCAGTTGGGAAATCTTAGGTTATCAATGATCTATTAAAACGGTTAAAAACCGATAAATTCAATGGATAAGTCGTAGAACTCGAATTATGCAAGTATAATTAATCTACAACCGTAAAATCAATTCTTAGTGTCGAAAAAACCTAAATTACTCAACTCCCGTTGGTAATCAAGTGAATAAACAATCATAAAATAATATTCAATATTTCATAAAAACTCGTTAAAATCACTCTTGTGAGTACATCAATCCTAATGACAGTAGCTAAATCTTCAATAAGGAAACAATCATCAAACGACAACCTAGAAGAAAAAACCTAAGGAAATCACCAATCTAACAAACTAATAATGAATCCATGAATCCCCTTTGTAAACCCATAAATCCAACAAATAAACTACTCATAACTAATCATAACACTAGACATGAATGAGAAATAGTAGAAAACATCAATTGATTAAGAGCTGAAAATTTTAGAATCTTAGCAATATCAATTACAAAGAGAGATATTCTCCTTAGTAGCTTTTGACATCCAATCTCTTTAAAAAAGTTACAACACGAGTTTTCCGTCTCCTAAGGTATTATCTGAAATTTGTGGCTTCCCTTTAGTAAAAGGCTAAAAATATGTATTTATAGGGTTAATTCTTAAATGGTCGGTTTAAGTCTAGTTTGGGGTTGAAGCACGTTTTCACCAGTCGGGGGCACTATTTTTGCCTAGGCCGGTTGAAAATTGTCTGTCAACAGGCGGGAAAGTGACTTGGAACTGCTTGGCTTGATTCTTTTCCCCAGACCAGTGGTGAGCTCCTTCCTGCCCACACCTTAGTTACAGGCCATATAGACTAGTCTTTAGTAAATTAGGTGTATATTTTGATCCATTGATCCAAAAGCCTTAAAACAAACTCCATTGAAAAGCTAACTAAAAATATAGTTGCTGTACAACTTTTCTAAAACCTCATTGATGGAAAGACCTAAATCTGGGATGATCTTTCAGATGAATGAAAATTGTCTATAAACTAACTTTTGCTCGAAATGGCTCCTAATTGCTCCAAAATGCATTGTTTGACCTGACATGCCTCTAAACACTAAAAATATGTGAAAACTACAATTTTTGAGAAAGAACAGCATAAAAGCTCTACAAATGAATAAAAATCCAATGAAAAACATGTAAAAGTACACTTTATCAACTCCCCCGGACATAACTTCTTGCTTATCCTCAAGCAATGAAAATTCAAGAATGAAAAAGATTTTTGAAAGCATGGAAACATACCTTTTATATTTGAAACATTGCCTTAGGGTCCTCTCGAATGTTTCCATACAGCAGCACCAACATCCAAAGATTAACTTCCACTTACTTCTCTTTGCTTACCATCCATCCTTATTCAAGCCAAAATCACAAAAGAAAACGACATCTCAACTGGGTCCTAGTTAATTCTAAGGTGCGGTTTCATCAAGAAAATATCGATCCAAGAATAAGTGACTCATACTCAAACAACGTCATAAACACATTAAACCTTCGTAAAGCTCAATCTTCGTTATATTCTTATGCTTTAAAGCCTGAATTTTCCCTATTTTTCTAGGCTATCATTTTAGTTTTTCTATTAGCCCCTTAGAGAATTGATTTTCCCTACTTTTTCTATGGTATCATTTTTTTTGTCGATCTCCTTTTCTCTTTTTTTTTTCTTTCTTGCTTATTAAATGAAGAACAAGTACATTAAATCTCCACGAGTCTATAGGGTACGAGATTTTTGGTTAGAATTATAGCCCCTTTTGCTCATTTCATTGAACCTTGACACTAGGAATTTTTAGTGTTCATCCAAAGTATACCAAGCCCCAATATGAGAAAATAAGTATAATTTATAGTGGAGCCAGCATTGAAAACTTGAGTCCAAAAAGGATATGATCGTCCTAGTAGATCGAACAACAAAACGTTTTTCGTTTTGTAAAATCTCAGTCAATAACTACTATTGAAGCAACACGAAAGTTAGCACAAAACATAACATTCCTATCCCGCTAACCTGGGCAAATTGTTATGAGAGAGAGAGAGAGAGAGCGAGAGAGAGAGAGAAGGAGTTCGATATTGATGATGATGAATGAAGGAGAAGCCACGCGCAGAGAACCAGAGCAGAGGAGGTATTGATGCAGAGACGATCGGGAGGGAGGAGGGAAGGATACGGTCATGGGAGTTGAACCAATCATAGTGAAGAGGTAGAGAGAGCTAACGGTGGAGGAGGAAAGAGGAGTGAACGGAAGAGGAGTTGTTGGGGTGGCGGTTATGTTAAAGCGAGATTGTGGTGTGGGAGTGGGAAAGAAAGACGACGCAGCCGAGACAAAGCAGAGAAAGGCGAAGCCAATTGTTGAAGAGAGGGAGGGAGAAGGAGGAGCCGACGGTGGAAGCTCGAAGGAGCAAAACGCTGGTGCGGCATTGACGAAAGAGACGTGAGTTGAGAGTAATGATGATGTTATGGAAGAGAAGAAAAACGAAGGTGACACCGTGAAGGTGAGAGAGAGAGGAAGAAAATTGTGGAGGAGTTTCACAGCAGGAACGCGGCGCGACAGTGTCGAGGAGTGTGATCGACAACATGCAGATGGCAAAGGAGCACAACGAGCGTTGCGGCTAGAAGTGTGATCGTGGGAAGACTAGTGTTTCGGGAAAACTTGGTGAAGCAACCCTTGGGGCTACGGATGAGGCTAATTGGGCCCACTACTTAGTGGGCCGAAAGTCAAAGAAGCCTTTTTTAACGCGGGAAAGGTGTGGTCGTTGCTGGCGTGAAGTGGGATTGGCCAGTGGGACTGAATATCTTTTGGGCCGGAAAGGAGATCCAGCTGGAAGCGATTCAAGTTGGGGAAAGGAAGACATTAGTGGAGACGGTTCAAGTTGGAGTACCACAAGCCGAAGCCAGGAAGTTCCAAATCCCTTCGGCGAATGCCTCTTTCCTCGGTGAGTTACCTTTTTTCCTGGACCCGACTTTCCTTTTTGGGAAGTTTCCAAATATGAAAAGTTTCCATTTTAGGAAAGTTTCCTCTTTGGACAGGTTTCCCTTTTTTTTGAATCTTCCTTTTTAAGGAGATTTCTTTTTTAGAAAAGTTTCCTTTTACGACAGGGTTTTTTGGTCGATTTTCATTTTGGAAAAGTTCCATTTATTGTAGGCTTCCAAAAATTGAAAGCTTCCCATTTTGGCAGGTGAAGTAGGAGGATCAACTTGGGGTAAAAACAATGACGGAGGATCATGATGCTGTAAAAATCCACAAAGAGGATTGACGGTCAGCTTAGCCGGAAGTTCAACCGTGTGGCCAAGGCGAGGAAGTTCTAGGTCTCTTCTCCATTCGACATTAGTTTAATTTGTTAGTCTAGGGTTAAACTCGAAACCTCATGTCGAGCTATAGTCTCGACATATAAAAACAATGTATTTTGTATTGAATTATATAAAGAATTATACGCCTAAGTGCGATTGCTTGTTGGATCGCTATGTCTAGCCAAGGCTAGAACCTGTGTGTACACTTAAGTAACACACAAAGTTACAAGTTGTCAAAAGCTTTGAGAGATCTTTTCTTTTGTTCGTCAAGTTTTCAAATGTTCTTCGGAGAGATCAATTCCATACTTGCCGTAGAGAAGATTTCTTTACTCTTGATTTATTTAATGATGTTTTTCTCATTTATTGCTTGCTATTTTTCGTGCTCCATATCTGAGTAGATCATAAGTTAGGTTTGTAGGCTTCTCAAAGAGATCATGTATTCATGAGATGCTAGTATTTGATTAGGGATTCGTATAGTCTTTGTCTCGGTAGATCTTTAAGCGTGATTACTCTATTTGCGCATCTAGTAGTTTGTCCATAGGTAGATTTTCGTTACAAAAGCTTGTTAAATCACATGAGCCAAATCTTTGACAAGCTGAGTTCGAGGAGCCTTCGAAAGTAGATAGCCTTGCCTTAGTGAACTTATTGAAACCTATGTCTGTTTAATGCATGCTAATTTATTTTGAAGCCATTCTAAAATCTTGGTTTTTTTGTTATTTATCATAAAAGCTCGAACCTCGAAAGTGGAGAGGATCTAAATTAGTGTTTTCGAGTTCTAGACGTTGCTTAGTTCTAATCCCTAAACAAATATGTTCTCTCTATGATGCATGATTCTCTGCGAATGTCCTATGTTCCTAACGCTTTTTCCCATTGGTTTACATCCTATAATCATTTTAAGTTGTTGTCTCTTACTTTTAAACTCACCAAACAACTCTTTTATTTTTTGTTTAAGCTTAAATTAATCATGAAATTCGTAGTGTAAGATCTTAGTCCTCGTGGGATTGATAACCTAAAGTACTTCAAATACACTTTGCACTTGCAGTAGTAGTGTCTTTTTGTGTGAAACTTGACACGCTATCAAGATATCTGGCGCCATTGATGGGGACTTTATTTGTTACTTACGAACTTTTTTTAATTAATCTTAGTCTAGAACGCTTTTATTTTCAGCTTTACTTCTTTTTCTTTTTTTTTGTTTTCAGGTTTTATGCAAAGGAGACTTTCTTTGGAAAACTCATCTACAACCAATCCTCCCATTGACATAATTGAACGTTCCTTAAGGAGATAAAAGAGAGAAAGATTAGCTGTTATGGAAAATCCGAACCAGAATCTTCCTCACGGACAGCCACATCTTGTGGACAATCAAACCGTTCTCACTGAACAAGAAGACATAGTTGTTGGCCATGAACTTGTCATCCCCCTGCTACCTTTCTTCCACCTCATGCCAACTTACCTGCTGTTGTAGGACTTCAAGGATTCCATGGAAACCAACAAGAACCCCTTGGTGCTTCCCCCGTTCCACAAAACCAACCAAAAAGAGGAAATGCACTTGTTTGAGTGGATAGCCATAACCAGTTCCACCTAGCAATTGATTTGGATTACTGAAACTCCCAAAACTACTTCAAGCTTTGATTAACCAAAGTTTACCTCATAATCAACCCCCTCAAGGACGAGCTCATCAAAATCAACCTTGCCATCATCAAACTATTGGAGATTTCGATTCTTCTGATGCATTCTTCTTGGATAGGAATCCAATTCGTCCTCATCAACCACAAAGGAATGATTTTCAGATTAAACCTCATATCATAGGCTTGGTGAAGAAAAATCAATTCCATGGACTGTCTACAGAACATCCACTTGACCATATCGACACATTTTAAGAGATATGCAGTACTACGCGTACAAATGGAGTTCCACCGGACTACTTTAAGTGTAAGATTTTTACATTCTCACTTAATAATAATGCTCTTAGATAGATGAATTCACTACCACCATAATCCATCACCACTGGGGACGAATATGAAGGTGCATTTCTCAACCAATTCTACATCAAGTAGAGATCGAGCTTCATTCGAAGTAAAATCTCTAGTTTTCAGCAAAGACCTACAAAATCCTTTTACGAAGCATTAGAAAGGTTCAAGGAGTACACAAGGGATTTCTCAAACCATGGTTTTTCTGAAGCAAATCTATGAAACATCTTCTACAATGGTATCTACAATAAGTACATCAATTCTCTAGACAGGGCCAGCAATGGAAGCATTATGACCAAATCCGTACCTGAAGCCAAGCTTTTGATCAAGAACCTAGCTAATAGTGATGTCAATAGTGGTCCTATTTATGATTGAAACATATGTGGATCCATCAATTCAATAGAAACCGCGCAAATTTCATAGCTAAAGACGATGATTTCTCATATACAAAAAGATAGACGAGGACTTCATGCTGTCAAGACCAGTGGAGACGCCAACAAGACTCCAAATATAGATTATTTAGAAGAAGGAACAGAGGAGAATGAGGAAGAAGTGAACTACATTGGTGGAAATTTCGAAAACAAGGTATAGAACCAAGGATACCAAAATAACTCAAATCTATCCTACCGGAACAGTAACGTAGAGAACCCACAAGATCAGTGCTATCCCCCTCAAAACGCCAAAAAGAACTTCCTATCAGCCTAAGCTACAAAACTTTAACAAAGGAATATACCAAGTGAAGCAACTATTCATTTATCCTCAAGCCAATGCATCGAATTTGCAAGTAAAACAAGCTTGAGACAATGCTGAAGCAAATCTCCCAAGAGATGAAACAAAACCACAAGGAGGTTAATGAGAGGCTGGAAAACGTATACAATGAGCTTACAACGAACTATGAAGTCATTGTTGCTCATGTCTAGAAGATTGAATTTCAAATCACTCAAACGAGTGAAGTTGTCAAAAAACAAGAAAACTCGGCGAAGTCCTTCTGCAAAGTCGCCAACTTAAAGAAAGCTAAGGAGGTCGTGACTATTGCTAAGACACCTCTTCAAGACCTAAATTATCAAGGGAAATCACCTCTGGATCGTTTAGCAAACGAATCTAAGAGAGCTTACATTAAGAGACTCAAGACAATTCCTTTTGAAAAGATCGAATGCCTAGGAAAGTTCATCATTCCTTGCTCAATAAATAAAGTTAGGATTGATGATTACTTATGTGATACTGAAGCTAATTTGAATATGATGTCACTAAACATGGCCCTGGACTTAGGGCTCTCAAAATTCCGACCATCTCGAATCTCTATCGAGTATGCTGATATGTCTATATCCACATCGTATGGAGTTTTATTGGATCTTTTGCTTGAAGTAGGAGGATTTCTCATACCTACTGACGTTCAAGTCTTTTTTTCTAAAGGAGGGAAGATAAATCCACTGATTCTTAGCTACTGTTGGAGCAATATTCGATTTCCCCAACAAAATGATTTGTTTTGCAAGAGTGAACAAGAATGTTTATTACCCTTCTGTAAGCTACAAATCCAGAGCAAATGAAGCTATTTTGGAGGAAAAGAAGGTTAGTCTAGACCCTGAAGATAGCCACAAGACACAACAAGTTTCAAAGAAAGAAACTACATCCATCAAAACGCCGATTTCTTTAAAACTTGCGAAAATGAGTCGAAAGAGAGACTCTTGTGCCATCCAGGTTCAAACTGAACCTTTCTTAGACGTAGATGAAGAAGAGGAACAGGTCTACAAGTTGCCAATATCCTATGCTAAATTCAGAATCCCCCTTGGTCTTGACTTGCAGAACAATGAAATTTGCAAGAAGAAGCTTGAGAACAATCTTAAGTTATTCCCAAAGGCAGTTCTTATTTATGAAGCCATTGGAGGCACGCTTGATGATCTAAAATCACCCTCTACACCATCAATTCAAGAGACTGGAGAAGCTAAAGGAAGTAAAATACCTTTAGTGGAAACCGATCACGCCACAAAATTGAAAGGAGTCGAGCTAAAGACTCAAAACAAGCGCTTTGTAGGAGGAAACCCACCTTGTTTTAATTTTTATTTTTTACTTTTAGGAGAAATTTAGATGTCTAATAGTTAGTTTTTATTTTTGCAGGATTTTAGGAAATCAAGAAAAATACAAAACAAATTCGGAGTCAAGAACAAACCTGAAAGTTGCTGTGACTGGGTGATGACTGCCAAAATATATGAGTTTGCCACAGTATTGCAGTCGACCAATGTCAGAGCAAAATGTCTCAAATTTAGTTTTTCAATTTTGGCAAGAAAGCGGATCTAAATCGTCTAAGCCATCTCCTGGACAATTCAAAACATTCATTCTACACTAAAGAAGGAGATTAAAGACTGGCAATCAAGCTTAGTCATCAGATGAAAAATTCTTGGAACGAAGTTATGATATCATGAAGAATAAAGAAGAATAATCTTGAGAAATACCATCACTTGATCATACTGAAGCACTGAGAGCTATCTCCGAGCGTATTAAACAATACCGAAAGAGGTAAACAAACCCCGAACTTAATTTTTTTATTAACTAACACTATATGATAGGTGAGATGCGTGAGAGAAACCGACCTTGGAACGGTCAAAATCCAAAGTTGTTCGGATGATCAAGTTTCTTAATTAAAGGAAACATAGAGATTTCTTGTACCCGCCAAGAAAATCAACTCTAACCATCAAAGATGTCCGAGCAAAGTAACCATTTTGAACAAAACAGCCCGATTAGAATTTTGATTTCTCAAATTTTAATTTTTGGCTAACATTACGTCTTTGTCGGCTTGCCAATGAGATTAGCTAAGCCAAAACTCAAATTTTCTTATAAGAATAAGGTTGGCGTACTAAAAATTCATCATGTAACCTTAAAGATCCGAGCAACAATGACCAGCTATCAAATAAGTTCTTAATCCGGCCAAAAAGATGTTTCAAGAACTCAAGAACGTCAAAGTGGTCGTATCTTCAATCCTTTTGGGAAAATTAGTCATCAAAAATGTATAAAAATATTTTGGTACCAAAAAGAATGTCTCAGAAACCCCACCCGAGCGTCATGAATTCAATCCGACCGAACGAACCACGAAAAGGCCGAGAAAAAAACATGAAACAGACGAGAGAGCACCCGACTGGTGTCCAGGGCTGACTGCCCCAACCTCGTCCACCAGTAGAAGCTTCACGACCGGTTATTGTGGCTCCCAAAATCGGAGTTTGCCGATAAAAGGCTCGCCGCCGGTCACATGGTTGAATGGCCCGTCCACGATGCTACTGACCGGTCGGCGTGATTTGCATGGCTGGTCCGTGCTAAATGAAGGCCCTCGACCGATCCCAAGCTAAGTGGTTCAAAATTTTTATTTTTTGGTGTCCAAAACCCAATTTCTACCAAAATAAACCAGTTTCCCCTAAAATACTAAACCAAATTCGGAAAAAAGAAAGGAAAAAACAAGGTTTTGGTTTTCACTTTAGTAGTTTTGGATCTAAAACTCTTAAAACTTTATCTCTTTCTCTGTAACAAGTTTTAGAACCCAAAAGAACAAAATCTCAAAACTTTAAATCCTTTATTCTTCTACTAAAGTTAAATTGATTTCCATTGAAGAATATCATTTCATTCATCTTTCAAGCATCAAGATATGTTCTAAAACTCTCTTTCTCTTAAAGTTACAAGTTTTAGGATTTTATAAGTTTCTTCAATTTAGGCTTTTCTTAGCTTGATTCTTAGCGATTTCGTTTAGAAAAGCTTGTTGGGTTCATGGATGGGAAGTCTTGAACCAATTTCTATGGTTTGTTCAAGTTCTTTGTTCTTGTTTAAAGATCCGATTATGCTTGATTTGGTTTGATGTTTCTTGTGAGATTGAAAGCTACTAAAGAACACAACACGATTGTTTACCCGGAGTTCACGGATCTACATCTCCGGGAAGTGAACAAAATACTCATGCGTCCACTAGATCAATACCGAAACAATTCATAGGTATTATAAGTGTTTATCCGAGAAAGGTACTAATCCAATCTACCTTGTTCTTTGTAGATGGTTCTCGAACTGGCTCAACCAACTCAGGCTGAGCAAGCTTCGCACATTGATGGATGGTCAAGAGTCGGGACCTCCTCGTAACAAAGGATATGGTTACCGCAAAGGCAAGAGTACCAGAGCTGGTTCAAGCTCCAACTGGAAGAGGAAGTGATCTTCGATCACTGAACCACCATGAATCTTATCTCTCTATCTTCTTGAACTCTCCTCTTGCGACTCTAAATATCTCTCTTTGTTTTTCGTTCTGTTGTAAAAGAAGAAGAAGATAATTTAGTTAGTTAGTGAATTTGTTATAACAGATTCACTCTCTCTTAAAACGTTGACGTTTTTGTTTAAGCTTTTGGCGGATGTGGCCTCGCCTTTGTGGCCCAGAAACTTTAGCCAATGGACCAAGCCTTATCCATTTGAACCAAAACGACAACTCCACAATTCTCCACCTTGTCGTATTGATTCTTAGACTCGCCAAGACCAAAACACGCTTCTTCTTCCAAAAGAAACCCTAAATGACGTATCACCTTCTCTCTTCTCTCTCTTCTCTCCCTTCTCCGATCTAGCTCTAAACTCTGTTCAGCCTCCCTGTTCAGCTCCACCGCCGATCATGACTGACAAAGCCTCCTCATCGAAGACTGTGAAGCAACTCGGTAAGCTTTCCTTCCTCTTCGACTTCTGATTTCAAAATGAAACCTTTCGATTTCATGTCCTTTCCTTCTTGCATGTCTCTCTAACCCTGTTCTCTTTTGCTTATAACCTTCGTTTCAGCTAAAGAGAAGCTTCAAGCAGACATGGCGACCTGAGACACCAAGATCGTCTGTGTCAGGTACTTCCTTCCTCCTCCCTTAGTTAGATCTCTAAGTATAAGTAGAATAAAGCATCAAAACACAAACCCTTTAACCGATTCCTTCGGAAAACTTACCCGTTCTCTGAAAATCTTAACACCTATTGACAGATACCTAATCAGCAGAAGTATCTCACTGGTGTGTGAGATCGGCTCACAAGGTAACCCCCAACGTTACGAGGCACTTCTCGAAGCCTTTACCAGGTAACACCTTAGTTAGGAAATGATGCGGCCATCAATGGACTAGAAAGTGAGCTGGATTCTGATTCGGAACAAAAGGAGCTTAACAAGGAGAATGATGAGCTGGAGCTTAATGTGGAATGTGATGAACTCAGTAAAGATCAAGGCAATTCAGAACTTATCTCGGAGCAACAAGAGAAGGATCCATTTTACGTTTCAATTGGACTAGTTACGAGACCAAAGTCTAAAAGGCTTTCGGAGGCGATTCAAGGCTGGAATATTTCTGCTAAGGCCCAAGATGAGAACAAAGACGAGTTCAGTCCAGCCCACTCAATTACTATGATTTATAATTTGATTAAAACATAAATCTTTTAGTTAATTGGCTAATGTTTCAGCCAATGCATGAGTCTCGGAGAAAACAACATTTATGTCGTTTCTCTTTCGCTTCCTCTTCTTATGTTGGTCAAACTCTTCATTTCCATTTCAATCAAGTTTTTTTCTTTTCAAACAAATTTACAGAAACTCTTGATTCCTTTTTTCAGTTCCAGAGCATCGATCATCTTGCTAGGAGAGTAATCTCCCATTATGCAAGGGTTCGAAACACATACGAGGTTACACTCGGTGTTGTCGAATAATATGATTTTTAGAGGAATTCCGCAGCCTCTTTAAATTCCATCACTATTTTCGTCCTTCATCATCCAAAAGTCCATCCAAGTCGATTCAAATCATTCGGGGACGTATCAAGTGGTATCAGAGCTGCTTGGGGGTAACAAATCTCTCTCATTTTCTGGGTAGAAATTCTCGAAAAAAATTATGTTCATATTTTGGGATTGAAATCACGAAATTTCTCTATTTTGGGGTTTTGTTTCTCGTTAAATTCCTCATATTAAACACTTCTTTTCTCTCTATTATGTGCTTGCAAGGCTTTGAGATACAGAAACAGCGGGACTAAAAAAAATCTGAACGCTTTTAAAATCTGAAAAACTGAAGAGAAATCCAGTTCTTATGGTAAAGGGATTGCGGCTGCAATTTCCGCTACAAGTTTCAGCCTTCGCAAAAAAAAACTCTTGAAACTTTCTATCTTATTCTCTGTTTTGGGAAGGTTGTTCTTCTGGTTTTGATTCGATCTTTGCTCGTTAGTTGAACGTATTGGAATATCAAGAAGGAAATAACAACTGAGAGAAACAAAAAATTCAGAGAGAAGTGAGATTTTTTTTTAACAAGTTTGCTAAGTGTTTTCAGGTTAAGATGTCTAACCACGGTGACGATGATACAGGGATTCCAATAGCTAATATCAATCAGCTCCAACTGGATGCTATGATAGCTAAAATTACTAGAAGAGTCCGAAATGAAATGCAAGGATTTAACACTAACCATGTTATTTTTGAAGAAAATGCAGGTTTAGAGACTGAAGGACGTGTACAAGACAGGGAGCAAAGGAGAGCCGTAAATAGAAGAGCTGCTGAAAGAAGAGCTAGAAACAGTGATGTTCATGTCGATTCAACAGCTGAAGAGCTTAGTGACAGGGGTTCACAAACAGAACGGCATACACATCAAGGAAGGAACCATCGAGCAGCTAGACAACGAGGAGAAAATGATCTTGGCAGTCTCAAGTTGAGAATTCTACCATTCCTTGGCAAAAGTGATCCAGATGCGTATATGGAGTGGGAAAAGAAGCTGGAACTTATTTTTGAATGTCAAGATTACAGTGAAGAAAAGAAACTTCGCTTGGCAGCCACTGAATTTGAAGGCTATGCTCTTAATTGGTGGGATCAAATCGTTACAACAAGAAGACGTAATGGACAGTAACCTGTTTTGTCTTGGTTTGAGCTGAAAACTATAATGAGGAAACGTTTTGTGCCAAGCCATCACAACCGGGAACTACACCAAAAGCTGAGAAGATTAATACAAGGAAACAAAAGTGTAGACAAATATTTTCAAGAGATAGAAACTCTCATGATGAATGCTGATGTGTTTGAGGATGTTGAAGCAACAATGGCTCGTTTTCAAGGAGGATTGAACCGAGAAATTCATGACATATTGGAAATGCAAGATTATGGAGATCTTGAAGAGCTGCTTCATAAGGCGAAACTAATTAAGAAACAACTAAAAAGAAGAAGTGTCTCACGAAGTGCCTACAGTCTAGCAGCAAAACCCTCCTACTCAAGAGATGATAAGGGTTATTCCAAGCCAAAAGAAGAAGATAAACCAACTGGTTTCAGCCGCAATGACAAGGGAAAAAGCATTGCTGCCCCATCACGATCCAGAGATGTAAAATGCTATAAGTGTCAAGGCTTTGGGCATTATGCTAATGAGTGCACAAACAAGAAGATTATGATTCTTTTGGACAATGGAGAGGTCATTTCGGAGGATGAAAAATCAGAGGAAAAATTTGAAGAGGAAACTATCGACTATCCAGTTCCGGGTGAGCTACTAGTTACAAGAAGGGCCTTGAGTGTTCAGCCCAAATCTGAAGAACATGAGCAGCGAGAAAACTTGTTCCACACACGGTGTTATGTAGCGGACAAGGTCTGTAGCTTGATCATAGATGGAGGAAGTTGTACTAATGTGGCCAGCGAAACCTTAGTGGAAAAGCTTGGAGTTGTTGCTCGACCACAACCTAAACTGTATTCTCTTCAATGGCTGAATGATAAGGGAGAGCTACGAGTAACTAAACAGATCATGCTTCCTATAACCATTGGACGCTATCAAGATGAAGTCGCTTGTGATGTTCTGCCCATGGAAGCAAGTCATATTTTGTTAGGACGTCCATGGCAATATGATAAGAAAACAGTCCATGACGGTTTCACAAACTGTTATTCCTTTGAGCATCGTGGAAAGAAGATCATTTTAGCTCCATTATCTCCACAAGAAGTCCATAAAGATCAGCTGACACTGAAGCAAAGGCGAGAAGAAGCAAAATCTTTAGCTGAAATAAAAGCAGATGCGGAACCTACAAAGGAACCGAAATCAAATATGTTAGCCTCGGCTAGTGAGATCAACAAGGAAATTCAGAAGAGTAAATATGTGATTTCAATTTTGTTTAAAGAAGCACTAACGAGTTTTGCGAACCTTGCACCGGAAATTCCAAGTGAAATTGAGTTTGTTTTGCAGGAATTTAAAGACTTATTTTCTAAAGAAGGACCAAACGAGCTGCCACCAATTAGAGAAGTTGAGCATCAAATTGATTTCATTCCGGGAGCGTCTATTCCTAATAGACCAGCCTACCGTACCAATCCCGAAGAAACAAAAGAATTACAAACGAAAATAGGCGAATTCATGCGAAAAGGATATATTCGCAAAAGTATGAGCCTNGTATGAGCCCGTGTGCTGTTCCGGTTTTACTTGTGCCTAAGAAAGATGGGAGCTGGAGGATGTGTGTAGACTGTAGAGCGATCAACGACATCACAGTTAAGTAACGCTATCCCAGTCCTCATCTTGATGATTTACTAGATGAGTTACATGGTTCTTGCGTCTTTTC
>OVAN01008370.1:0-18263 GCA_900406275.1 Anastatica hierochuntica | reverse complement strand
TATCACTCAGCTCTAGTTCAATCTCTGAAGCATTCTGTATTGCATCAGCAGGTGACCAATTGTCATGGAAAGGAATGTGAAATAAACAAAACGTCCGATGTAAGCTGGATAGGGCAGTTGGAAATAAGGATTGGCATAATGTTTTTGGTCATTCCAAGGTGGAATATCTTGCCAGAATAGGATCATGGCCATTAAGACAGACATGAGTAAAGCTGACGATCGGATCGAATTGTCTTTTATGGAGGCAGTGTTGCAGAAACTTGGATTCGATCAGGTTTGAATTTCTTGGTTAATTTGGTGTGTTCGAACTATTTCATATAAAATTCTTTTTAATGGAAGACCTACGGGGAATATTGTTCCACAAAGAGGGTTAAGACAATGTGTCTTCTATCCCCGTACCTTTTCATCATTTGTACGGAAGTTTTGATTGCAAATATAAATCGGAAAGTGCGTGAGAGTGCTATAACAGGCATCCAAATCTTCCATCGTAGTCCACCAATCTCACACCTCCTATTTGCTGATGACAATCAATTCTTTTGTAAGGCAGAAGATTCCCAATGTCAAGCTGTTTTGGAGGTTTTTAGAAATTATGGGAAGGCGTCGGGGCAAGTGATAAATTTTGAAAAATCTTCGGTGATGTTCGGAAAGAATGTCTCGGAGCAAACTAAGGGGTCGATGAAATAAATATTAGGTATTATAAAAGAAGGTGGTATGGGCACTTATCTTGGTATCCCCGAAAGTTTGGGAGGATCTAAGAGCCAGGTATTTAGTTATGTCAGAGAAAGACTAAGAGAAAGAGTTAATGGATGATCTTTCAAATTTCTTTCAAAATGGGGCAAAGAGATTTTGATCAAATTAGTCGCTCTTACGCTACCCAATTACGTCATGTCATGTTTCAAACTCCCCAAAGAGTTAATAGAAAAGTTAACCAGTGCGATTTCTAAATTCTGGTGGAGTTCCAATGGATGTAATTGCGGTCTCCATTGGCATGCATGGGACAAATTATGTATCCCTAAAGAGAGTGGAGGCTTAGGTTTCAAATCTTTGGAGGATTTCAATACGGTCTTATTGGCCAAACAACTATGGAGGCTTAGTCTGTTTCCGGGGTCACTGGTGGCTAGGGTCCTACGAGGTTTGATATTTCAGGAAGATTCACCCTCTAAACGCTAAAAAGCCTCATTCGCCCTCGTTTGGTTGTAAAAGTATCTATTCAACTCAAGCCTTGCTTTGACATGGAATTAGGGTTTGTATAGGTTCAGGGATTAATACATCAGTTTGGGATGATCCATGGATTTTGGATGTTAAGCCACGTCCGGCGAGAGGTCGGGGTAGAGTTTGGTATCCTAGACTACAAGTTTTTCAATTGATAAACCCAACGTCGAAAGATTGGCATTTGCCTCTATTACAAGAATATTTTAATCAGGAGGATATAGAATTGATCAGAGGTATTCATCCCAGTATTACGATTACAAATGATGGTCTACTGTGGCACTATACCAAATCAGGTCAGTATACAGTTAAACCGGGATATAAACTCCTCAATTCTGTGGAGATAACTCGGATAAATAATAATGGATGGGGCCCAGGTCTGAAGGCTTTGAAAGCGTTTAGTTGGAAAACATAATGCCCACTGAAAATTCAACATTTTCTCTGACAAATTGTTACAGGGAGCTTAGCGGTAACCACAGAACTTGCCAACAGTCGAGTACGATGTGAAACAACATGTAAACGTTGTAACTCCGCTGAGGAAACGATTAATCACCTCTTTTTGAGTGCGAATCGGTTAGAGAGATTTTGAACTTTTGTAAGGATCCGGAGAAGATGGGGGCTTTTCCAACATCCTCAACATACACAAATATGGACTACCTTTTCTGGTGGAATCCTTTGAGAACTTATGGCAAGGAACGTTATGAACTTTTCCCATGGATACTATGGTTATTATGGAAAGCAAGAAATAAAAATGGTTTCCAAGGGGTACAATTGGATGCAGATGAAATTTTCAAAAATGCAGAGACAGACTGCAAAGCATGGAAAGAAGCACAAATCTTGATCCCCTCCGAGGGAGAAACGACAATTGTGGATCGAACAATTTATGATGGCATATGTTGCCAAGTCGATGGGTCCTAAAAACAAATAGATCCAACCTCTGGACTTGGCTAGATCTGCAAAGATAGAGATGAAAAGGTAATCTTGATGGGGGCGAAATGCCAACGACGGAGCCTTTCACCACTACATTCTGAGATGGAAGCTTTACTCTGGGCGATGTCAGAGCTTCACAACCGCGAAATAAGATGTCAGTTCTTCCAGACGGATTAGGCGGAGCTCGTAAACGTAATCCAAAATCCAGATGGTTGGCCAGCACTTTATACGCTCATCCAGAAACTCCAAGGACTTCAAGGTTTTTCTCCAGGTTTCAAGCTATCCCTCATCCCGCGAGTGATGAACACCCAAGCAGATAGCCTGGCCCGCAAATGTCGTATTTTCTTCTATGATTCTGTTTTTGTAGACTCTGATCCTCCAAATTGGTTACCCAATTTGTGAGATTCTTTATTTAATATGTGGTTGATAAAAAAAAATTTATGTTCATTTTTACGTACCATCCATAGTTAATAATGACGTGGCGGACAATGGAGAAATTACATCAGTTTTGCATCAATTTTGCGTGAAAATTACCCTGGTCGATTTGATACTACAACCGGTATAACTATGATTATTTAAAGTTACAATTTATTTACTCTTTAAAAATTACATAAAAATTTTTGAATTCTTTTTAACAATATTATCATATAAGAGTGCAAAACTTCAATGAAATAATCATCTATCATTACACTTTTAAAAATCTATCTTCAATTTCTAATCTTTTCATTCTTCTTCCTTATACTTTTATGCTTACTTTGTGAAAAGCTATATAATTCTCGGAAAAATATAAACATGACATTTTAACAAATTTTTTTGTTCGAATTCATACTATATGTAATTTAATTACCCAAAATCAAAGGTACAACTACTAAAAATATTTTTGTAATTGAGTATATCTGAATTATAACCTGTCTGCATCCAAAAATAGTAATAACAGGCGCGACATGTGCAAATAGAACTAAAAATAGTAATAATTCCACCCAAAAATAGTAATGACGGCTATTCATTTTTTATTGTTTTTATTTCCTTTTCTAAAACAATTATTTTTGAATAGTTGGTTGTTTATTTTCCTGAATATTGAATTCCAATTTTTAATGAAAATATTTAAATTATATTTTATTAATGTCAGTTATATTTTCAACTAATAATTCACAAATTTAACATAATTAAAACTTCACATAATTTATTTTTAAAATTTCATATTTTATAACACAAAATTTAAAGTACCAGTAGTACTCAAAAGTTCAGTAGTATCTACGAAACACAACCAAAAACAACAAACATAAACCCTTTTCCTCGAGATGAAATACCTAAAACAAACATTCATTTAGGTATATAACTATTTTTCAAACACAAAAAAAATCCAAATTAACTAAAGCGTCTTTCGCTTCTTTGGCTCCATAAATGAGGTTAAAATGTGTTTTGAAGGACAAGTTTGCTCTGCACCGTTGGAGATCCTTGATATCATCACTTTGGCCTATATGTTAGTGAAATGAGACAATCCATTATATGCTGCAGAACCTGAAAATTCAAAACCATAATAGAATCTCAAGCATAAGTAGAATCTTTATGAGGTCTCAGCTTGAAAATCAATCATACCTTGTTGCACAGAGATCTCATCTTCTTCACTCCACAACCTATGAGACATTGGTTTCTTTGTATTCATCTCCGTTAAAGCCACTTCACTCGGTTGTTTCTTCCATGATTTCACCGCCAGGATCCTCACTCGAGTGGAATTTGATGAAAGAGAGTTAGATCTTGAGATGCAATTCACAAGTTGCTGAAGAAGATAAGAGTGAGTTGCAGGGGTTGCAGGATCTGTTGAAACAAGTCATTGTTGCTCCACCAACTGGAGTTGCTAATGTGGCAAAAGCTGAAAAAATGAAAAACGTGAAATAAAAGGAATATCCAAAAATTTGGTATTTCCAGAGATATATTGGTTATGTTAAAATATTTTGTAAACACTAAATATAAAGGGTGAAAGAGGATACTTTTAGGTAGAGCCGAAAATACACAAAAAAGGAGAGATCCATTGATTGAGATTCGGAGTTTATAGACAAGTTGCGTTGCTTGTTGGAACAGAGTTTGTGTGTTGGAACAGACTGCTGTGTTGTTAGAATTTAGGTTGGTGTCGAGCTAAGGTGTTCTTAGTGTCGAGTAATTCCAAGTAGACAAGGTCTTGTTGTAAGATTGTCTATATAAATTCTCTTGATGTTTTGAGGACGTAGGCACATTGCCGAACCTCGTTAATTCTTGTGTGCATCGTTCATCTTTGACTTTACAATTGGTATCAGAGCGGGCATTTGTAGCGAGTTAAACTTAACAAACGGGTGAAGATCTTGAGGAAAGAGATGGATGATTTACTGCGAGATCTGATTTCGTTCCAGAAAGTGTTTATGCTAGATCCAGAACATTATGGATATTGGAAGATGAACATGAAGGCGATTATAGGGAGTATTGATGTTGATGCTTGGACAACAGTCGAGGATGGTTATGAAGTTCCGAAAAATAGTGGATAAAGATGGTGAAATTTTCATCAAACCAAAGTCTAAGTGGACAAAGCATGAGAAAGATATGTTAAGGTATAATGCAAAAGCTTTATCTACTATTTTCACTTCGGTTAGTAAAAATCACTTCAAGTTGATTCAAGGATGCACATCTGCGAAAGAGGCATGGGATAAGCTTCATATTATGTTTGAAGGAACCACACGTGTGAAATCATCAAGAATTGACAGGTTAGCTTTAAAGTTTGAGAATTTGAATATGGAAGAGCATGAAAGTGTTACCGACTTTAGCGCGAAGTTATGTTCTATTGCTAGTGAAGCGCAAGTACTTGGGAAGACGTATAAGGACATAAAGCTTGTCAAAAAGCTGCTGTGAAGTTTTCCGAAGAGGTTTGAGTCTAAAAAGGTGTCTATCGGAGTCTCGTCCTTTTGATGAGATAGTGGGGATATTACAAGATTATGAGTTGGAGCTCAATGATAAAAAAAGTTATTGCTGAGAATCCTACTGTGTTACATCAAGTTGTGGGTGATGACGATCCGAGACTACAAAAGATAGAGGAAACCATGAGCTCACTTGTGAAGATGGTTGAGAAACGTCTTGGGGAAGTTGGAAAAATGCATAAGAAATCAGTTGTGATTGATCATAGTGCTTACAAGAGGAAAACGAAATCACGTAGAACCTAGAGTGAGAGTGAAGCACATGAAGAAAAAGAGAACGATGACCTTGTAGCTTTTCATGCGATTGTGAATCATGAAGAAGAAAGCAAAAAAATAGCTTCAGACTCGTCTGTTGGAACAGACACAGATTGTTCCAGCACCAGCAGTGAACAAGACATTGATATGCAAGTGGAATTTCGAAAGATGTTTGATAACTGGAAGCTGGTTTTTGAAGAGAAATTGAAGTTAGTTGAAGAGAAGTTATCCTTGCAAGACTTGAACGAGAAGCTAAAAGAAGCTATATGTAAAGAAGAAGAAAAAAGTCAGCTGTTGGAACGAGAATTGGCAGATACATTAAAACAGATTCAGATGTTGAACAGTGGGACTAAAGATTTAGAAAAGATCTTATCAGTTGGAAGAATTGGGCACCGCACTTATGGGCTTGGTTATAATGGAGAACAAAACTTCAAGAAGAGTGAGTTTGTTCGTGCCAGCACATCTCAACAAGTGCAAAACACGTAGGAGAGTCAAGAAGATGTCGTGAAAGTAAGTCAACAAAACCTGCAACTGGTAAAAGAAAATATGTTCTTAGAGAAAGAACTTAGCTTGGAGAAAGAAAAAAGGAAGATGTGTGAACAAGAACTTGTTGAGACTAAAAAGAAAACTCTTATGCACAACTGTGGCAGAAAAGATCAGGAAAAAGTCGTGACTAGGAGAACAAACAGAAAGATCAATCATGGTCTTGGCTATCAAGGAGACATGTCTATGATCAAAACTAAATCTGTTGATTGCAGTCGTTGGAACAACTCAGGTTCTGTTCCAACAGAGTTTCGGAAAGTCAAAAGTGCAGAAAAAGAGACTCGTGCATGCTACTACTGTGGGAAATTTGGCCATATCAAGAAGTATTGCTACAGATTTAAGGCAAAAGTGAAGAGGTTGCTGAGTTAACAGAGGTATTATCCTTATTTTGGTGATAACTCTCGAGTGTTTGTGAAAAAACAGATTTGTATGATGAAGAAGTTGCAGCTTACACTTCACTGAGCACAATTGAGAGTTAATCATGTTATGAAGATCATGGATGCTCCAAGCGTATGAATGACAATCGAAAGCTTGATCTAAAAGATCATATGAGTGTGAAGAAAGACAACCATGATCTTGAGGATCTTCAAGATAAGAAGTTGGAAGTCAAACCTTTTGGTGTGGAGAATTCACATGTTGACAGTCTGTTGGAACAGGTTAATGTGTGTTCCAGCGAGTTTGCCAGATCTATGATGAGTAGCACGTTAATATCGACGAAGGATGAAGCAGAGTTACATCAGATCACGTCTAAGATTACTCACTTGGAAGCATTGAAGCCTGTGATTCAGTTTGTGTGGAGAATTTTGGGTCTCAAGAAGAGTGACTCATATCAAAAGTTGAGTGATTTTGGTGATATGAACATGATAGGAACCTTAAAGAAGCGAGATGGTGTGTCGATGACAAAATCTGAGTCTGCGATGCTGCTATCAACATTGCTGATATATACGTTGTGTTTTTCAATGAATTGTGCCACTCAAGCAGGGGGAGAATGAAAATGTTATGGCAATTTGAAGCAAGGTTATGGCGGTTTGAAGTTTTTAGATTGAAGCTTCAAAGCAAAGAGAAGAAGAAGGCAAAGAATTGAGGGGGAGCTTGTTGAAGCAAGCGTGAGTTGTTGAAGGAAGCTTGAGTTGACAAATTCAATCAAAAAGGGGGAGATTGAAAGAGAGTTAGATCTTGAGATGCAATTCACAAGTTGCTGAAGAAGATAAGCGTGAGTTGCAGGTGTTGTAGGAGCTGTTGAAACTAGTCATTGTTGTTCCACCAACTGGAGTTGCTGATGTGGTAAAAGCTGAAAAAGGGAAAACGTGAAATAAAAGGAATATCCGAAAATTGGGTATTTCCAGAGATATATTGGTTAGGTCAAAAGATTTTCTAAACCCTAAATATAAATGGTGAAAGAAGATACTTTTAGGTAGAGCGGAAAATACACAAAAAATGAGAGATCCATTGATTGAGATTCGGAGTTTATAGAGAAGTTGTGTTGCTTGTTGGAACAGAGTCTGTGTGTTGGAACAGACTGCTGTGTTGTTAGAATTTAGGTTGATGTCGAGCTAAGGTGTTCTTAGTGTCGAGTAATTCCAAGTAGACAAGTTCTTGTTGTAAGATTGTCTATATAAATTCTCTTGGTGTTTTGAGGACGTAGGCACATTGCCGAACCTCGTTAATTCTTGTGTGCATCGTTCATCTTTGACTTTACATTTGACTACGGTGCTGTTCGTTTATGTATTTGGATGCAGTATCCAAATGCAATATCTAGATGTTATATCTGGATGCAGTATCCAGATGATGTTCGTTTCTGTTTTCAGATTTTGCATCTGGATACTGCATCTGGATGAAGTTATGTTCGTTTGCGTAATTGCAATTATCATCCAGATGCATTTTATAGGAAAATGACTAAAAAGAACATAGTTTTTGCGGTTTTTACGGATTTTCCGGTTTTACGGTTTTTGCGATATTGGCGCTTTTACGGTTTTTGCGATATTGGCGCTTTTACGGGTTTTGATGTTTTGGCAGTTTTTGCGATTTTTATGGTTTTTTGCAGTTTTTACGTTTTTTATTGATTTTTACGGTTTTTACGTTTTTTTCGGTTTTTATGGTTTTTACGGGCTTTTACGGTTTTTACGGTTTTTACTTTTTACAGTTTTTACGGGTTTTTACTGTTTTTGCGGTTTTACCGTTTTACAGGTTTTTTGCGGTTTTTGCGGTTTTTACGCGTTTTTGAAGATTTTATGGTTTTTGCGATTTTTACGGGTTTTGCGGGTTTTGCGGTTTTTACAGTTTTTATTGATTTTTGCGATTTTACGGTTTTTTACGGTTTTTACGGTTTTACGGTTTTTGCGGTTTTTACAGTTTTACGGTTTTTACGGTTTTTTCATTTTATGGTCTTTTATAGTTTTTACGGTTTTACTGGTTTTTATGACTTTTGCGGTTTTTGCGGGTTTTGCTGATTTTATGGTTTTACGGTTTTTAAGGTTTTTACGGTTTTTGCGGTTTTTACGGTTTATGCGGTTTTTACGGGTTTTGCGATTTTTACGGTTTTGCGCTTTTTACGGTTTTACGGGTTTTGAGTGTTTTGAGGTTTTTAAAGTTTTTACGGGTTTTTGCTGTTTTTGCGATTTTTGCAGTTTTTGCGGCTTTTACAGTACGGTTTTTGTGGTTTTTACGGTTTTTACGCTTTTATGGTTTTTTTACAATTTGTACGGTTTTTCCTGTTTTTACTGGTTTTTACGGTCTTTGCGAGTTTTGCTATTTTTACGATTTAAAGGTTTTGCGGTTTTTACGGTTTCGCGCTTTTTATGGTTTTTGCAGTTTTTACGGTTTTTGCGGTTTTTATGGGTTTTGCGGTTTTTTGCGGTTTTTATGGGTTTTGCGGTTTTTACGGTTTTTGCGGTTTTTGCGGCTTTTACAGTTTTTATGGTTTTTCCGATTTTTGCGGGTTTTGTGGTTTTTACGGCTTTACGTTTTTTGCGGTTTTTACAGTTTTTGCGGGTTTTGCGGTTTTTACCGTTTTTGCGGTTTTCATGGTTTTTACGGTTTTTTCGGTTTTTTCGATTCTTCTTTTTCTTCAAACAATTAGGGTTTGATTCACCCATAAGCTAACAAATATTGAAAGCTTTAATGCGTGAGAGGCAGAGACATTCATTTGAAACAAAAACCACATGGGAATTTGGTGTTAATTGAATTGGTTTAAAGCTTCAGTCATTGTAAACTTTCGATTTTGATTGGGTTTCGTTCAAAAAGGTACAAAACTCTGATTGTTGGTGAAATTTGATTAAGATCCTCACAAAGGGTTTCTCTGTATTTGTTTGTTGCATTGGATACTATGAGGGAGAATAAGAAGTCTAATAAAGTTGCTAGTACGTGCATATGCTCTCTGTCCTCAAAGTCTTCATTGAGGCAAGATCCTGGGAAGGAGCATGAGCCACCATAGGTCTTCTAGGCACCTACACGTCTTAAAGCAATGGCTTGGGCGGATATCGACACCAGCTATGAAGATGACGACTATTACGCAACATGGCGTCATCGGACGTTGATGAGTGTGCTTGATATATCTCTAGTGGTAGGTAAGGATGTGCTTGTGGCTCCGAGGATATCTTGTATTGGTGATGTTCAGATTAAGGAAGGCTCCTCCATTTCATAACGTTTCTATGTGTAGGTGGGGTGTACGTTTTGCTTAGTGAGAACACAAATGACGTAGGTGTTGTTCGCTTGTTCATCCAGATACTGCATCTGGATGCAGATGTCGGATGATGTTCGTTTGCTATAAATTATAAGCATAATCTGGATGAAGTAATTGGATGCAAATGAAAACTCATCAAAAAAATCTTAGTATTTTGGATGAGATTAATAGTAGAGTTTGGATGAGTTTTGTTCATCCAAAAACTTGTAAATATTCAAAATATTTTCTACTTAAATAAAATCGAACCCTAATTGTCTGGAGAAGGAGAAAAAGCGTTTGAACTTTGAACAAAAAAGAAAGAAGAACGAAAGAAAAAAAAGGAAGCGGAACGATTGTAGAGGAAGAAAAAATCGAAGAAGTTAAAAACAAAAGATAGGGATCCGAAAATTTTGTGTTTGGGTAAAATAACCCGGATGGATCAGTAATTATTGAAGGTCATACTGGTTTATTTGGTTTTTCACCAATTCTTTGATTTAAATTAATTTTTTTTAAAAATTGATTCTTTGGGGGGGGGCATATGAGAAAGATTTTGTCCATCGAAAGGCATACGAGGAATTGATCCTTTTATTTATAAGAGGAAATTAGAAAACTAGGTACTTTTATACAAATTTATTTGAGCAAAGGGTACTTTTTGATTCGTGTGCTATTTAAGTGTTTTTCAGAGATAAATTACCTTGCCAAATGGTGTTTGTTTACGTTTATACTCAAACGGCCAAACCGATTATGTTTGTATTAGACTGAAGCCTCACAACAATAATAAGAGACCGAAGCCTCACAAATTTTTTTAGTTTGCACTTTGTNTTTTGCCCCCAGCCATTTTTTTTTTTTTTTTTGTTAAATATCCCAGCCTTTTTTTATCACTATCTCATGTGCACTTCTAAATTTACTAGAATGCTCATCATATATTCGATACATTGCTCAAGTGATAGCTATGAATTTATAAATAGGGTTTAGATCAAAATTTCGAAATTAAAAGAAATATACACTAAAATCCATACACTTTGTGTTTATTTCCTCTTGTTTTTTATATTTTTTGGTTGCTCTCTATCTCTACTTCATGTGCAAGTGTATATTTACAATAATGCATATCAGATGTTCGATAAAATGCTCAAGGGAAAACCATGTACTTTTAGATAGAGTGAAGATCAAGATTTGAAGATGAACCAAATGAAAGTACATATTGTTATGTTAAACAAAAATCTTAGTCAAATCCAACACGACCAAAATTGCCAAAACAAAAATAAAAAAAATGTAACAAAACTTAAAACAACCAACTTACATGGACACTATGACTTATCGTCCAAAAATTCAACCGGATAAAATATAGATTGTTGTTTCTGACAAAGCGCATATGGATCCATAGACTATATTGGACTCTTGCAAGTAGCTTTATTGTGACCAGTCTTGCCGCACCTTGAACACTTGTGTGCTTTACCCTTTTTCTCACCTGAAATGAATATAAATGCTGAAATTATACAAATGTATATGACAAGCCAAACAAATTGTTTTAGTTGAGCTTTACCTTGAATTCACTTTGAGACAATATACGTTTCTTAGGCGGTCTCCCAGAGAGCCTTTTTGTTTTTGGTAGCAAAAGCGTCTCTTCTTTTAAATAAGTCGGAATCTCCAAATATCCTGAGGATCTGGAACTGGCAATATCACTCCCTAGTAAGTTGCTGTCCATATATTCTTCTTGTATAATTCATCAACAAACAAACTATTTTTTAGACCACGCTTTCCTCCTGCAGCAATAGCATGACAACAAGGTATTTTTAGTTTGTCAAAAGCCTGACATGTGCAGCTCATGTTCTGCAAGTCAACATGGTATTGGCCTCCATGCCTTCCCAAAACTTCAAAGTGCCAATCAGAAGTCGGAAGGACTGATAATCCAGCTGAAGCTTCAAGGTTTTCAATGAGTAACTTGTCTACTTCAGGTGGTATTTCACCAATTAAAGATGCAGATTTTTTTCTACGTGTATTGAACCAACGAGAAAGCATCCTTCTTATGAACTCCAATAGTGAAACAATTGGAAAATCCCTTGCTGGAGTGAGGGCATTGTTAATAAATTCTGCCACATTACTACTCATTAGATTGTACCGCAATCCTGAAGAATATGCCCTTGTCCAATGTGTAACTCCAATCTTTTCTAAGTACTTCCAACACTCCTCGTCTTTTATTTTAATTTTTTCATAGAGTACTTTGAAAGCGGAAATTTGGAACACTTCCCCAGCCCGTGTAACCATATCTGCAAGAAATTTATCTTTAAATATTGAAGATATATTTCTCCCAAGGTGGACAAGGCAAACTCCATGATGAGATATTGGAAAGTGTAACTCAATTGCTGTACTTATAGACGGTTGTCTATCGGTAACAAACACCAAATCATTTCCATCATCTACAATTTCCTTCAGCTTTTCCAAAAACCAACACCATGAGCTATCATTTTCACTGTTCAAAAATACACGCCAATCGCATCTCCTATCAATGCATTGCATCACAGTATAATCCTTAGCGAATCTGCTAATCTTGAACCTAAAAACACGTTTGATCGCATAAATTGCCATACCAATTTTGAATTCCTCTTTGTTGTTAAACAATCGACCCACATAAATTTCATCATATTCGCCCCTAAGATCAAAGTTGTCAACACTAAAACTGTGTTTTGCCATGCTACTTATTAGGATAAAGACTACATATATTAGAGATAATGATGTGAATATTCTTTTCCTTATTAGATTAGGACTAACTCTTGTATAAATACCTTATGTTGTTATGATAAGAGAACACACACAATTCACTTTATTTCATGGTATCGGAGCGATTTACGATCTGACCTAGTACCTGCGTTTTTTCTCTACCACTATTCATTCATCTTCTTCGACCTAAAAGACGGTGCTCTGTTTTTTTTTTTTTCTTTTTCTTTTTTTTTTTTCTTCTTCTTTTCACCTGCACCGTACTAAAACCTTAATCTTAATCATCCTAAACCTACCCGTATTTACCTTACCTCGTTCTATTCTTAACACCAAAATTACAACATGTCCATAGAAACTACACCCACCTCTGCATCTACATCTACCTCTGCCGAAACCAACACAACCTTTTCTCCTTATCTTCTTCACCCTTCCGATAACCCTGGATCCTTAATTACTCCTGTACTTCTCCGTGGTGATAATTACACCGAATGGGCAAAGGATTGTCGAACTCTTTACAAGCCAAACAAAAGTTTGGTTTTGTGACGGGCGCGATACCTAAGCCAACCACGGAACCGGATTTGTCTCGATGGATGGAAACAAACGTCATGATCATCGGATGGATTCAGACCTCTATTGATCCTAAGATACGCTCAACTGTTACTTTTGTGGCAGATGCTCATATACTCTGGGATAATCTACAACGCCGTTTCTCGGTAAGAAACGGTGTTCGTATTCATCAGCTACGCGACGAGATCAGTAGCTGCCAACAGAATGGACAATCTGTTGTTGAATACTATGGCAGGCTTAAAGAATTGGACACACTTCAAACACCACGTATTTGTACCTGCGAAGCTGCTGCCTACATTGAGAAAGAACGCGAGGACATTCGAGTTCACAAATTCCTCTTTGGACTTGATGAATCTCGGTTCCGAAGCATATGCTCTCAAATCATTGATGAAGATCCATTGCCAGACATCAATAATGTTTACTCTCGTGTGGTACGAGAGGAGCAACATAACAATACCAATCGGGCTAAAGAAATCAAAACAGAGGCTATTGGATTTTCAGTTCAGACTGATCTTGTCAAACACGATCCTCAAGTTGCTGCGGTTTCTGCGAAGAGTCGCGATCCAAATCGTTATTGCAATCATTGTTCTCGGAAAGGACACGACATCTCCGAGTGTTTTGCATTACATGGCTATCCGGATTGGTGGTATGAACAACAACGGAATAACTCGAACTCGGGAGGAGCTACTTACGGGTCTGGACAACGTGGACGTGGCGGACGTTTTTCGAATCCTGGTCGAGGTCGGGGACGCGGGAATCCCACGCGTACCGTCTCCAATAATGTTGCTGTCGCGCCACCTCTGAATCTCAATAATGAACAGATCGCCCAATTACTTCAGCTCCTTCAAACATCACGATCTGCAGTTTCAACAGAGAAACTTTCTGGTACACCAATCATAACCGATGTTATAATTGACACAGGTGCATCACATCATATGACGGGAAACTTAGCACTTCTAAGCGATGTTCAAGACATCTTACCATCGTCCGTAACCTTCCCCGATGGCCGTTTTTCACGGGCAGTGAAGAAGGGCAGGCTTAACATTAGTCGTGAATACTATTTGACTGATGTTCTTTACGTCCCAGATTTTAATTGCACTTTGATCTCTGTTTCTCGATTACTGAAACAAACAGGGTGTATAGCTATATTTACTGATACATTGTGTGTCTTGCAGGACCGTTTTATGAAGACCCTGATTGGAACGGGTGAGGAAAGAGAAGGGGTTTACTATTTCACTGGAGTCCGGGCTGCGCGAGTACATCACACTGAGACTAAGAATTCATCAACATCAGAGTTATGGCACCGACGGCTAGGACATCCGTCTTTTAGAATTTTGTCTTCTTTACCGATTTTAGATAAGTTGGCTTTTGATTCAGATCAAGCTTCCTCTTGTGAAATTTGTTTTCGTGCGAAACAAACACGACGAATTTTTCATGAAAGTACTAGTAAAGCATCTGAGATTTTTTCTTTGATACATTGTGATGTTTGGGGACCTTACCGAACTACGTCTTCTTGTGGAGCTCGTTACTTTCTAACAATCGTAGACGATTACTCTCGCGCGGTATGGACCTACTTAATGCTCGAAAAATCAGAAGTTTCGACCCTCATCCAAGATTTTTTTGCTCTTTGTGAGAGACAATTTGGAAAAACAGTGAAAGCAGTGCGAACGGATAATGGGTCCGAGTTCATGGTTCTTAAGCCATTCTTCCGAAAACATGGTGTCCAACACCAAACCTCTTGTGTGGATACGCCACAACAAAATGGACGCGTCGAAAGGAAACACCGTCACATTTTAAATGTTGCACGTGCATGTTTATTTCAAGCTCGTTTACCTCCTACATTTTGGGGAGAAAGCATCTTGACGGCAACCCATCTTATTAATTACACTCCATCACAAGTATTGCTCGGTAAATCCCCATACGAGCTACTCTTTGGGAAGAAACCAGATTATGACCAGCTACGTGTCTTCGGATGTCTATGCTACGCTCATCGGAAATCTCGTGACAAAGACAAGTTCGGGGATCGCAGTCGCAAGTGCTTGTTCATGGGTTATCCATATGGAAAGAAAGCATGGTATTTATATGATATCGAACAAGAGGAGTTCTTCACGAGTCGTGATGTAGTGTTCTCCGAAACTAAATTTCCTGGCATCACATCTTCCGAATATGTCACTCCTCCGGTCAGTCATCATGATCCCACCATCGATGATTGGCTTCTACCGAACACGGCATCGAGGGGGAGCTCATCTTTGACTCTACCTCCTTCTTCATCTACTTCTCCTACGGCGGCTCCTACACGGGATTTGACCACAGAACTTACTAATGCACATGTTGATGACAATAATGTCAACACAACATCACCGGAACCGCAACCCACCTCTGTTGATATTACAACTCCTACCTCTCATGATCCCACTACTGATCAGCCCTCGTCCCCTCCATCCTCTGCTATACCTAACTCACCTGTCACTACTACATCGCCGGCAGAACAACAACCATCGCCGGGTCTACCGGAAATACTTGGCAGAGGACACAGACACAAAACTCCATCGATATTACTTAAAGACTACGTTACGTACTCCGCTCAGTGTGATGTCAAACCCTCTCTCGATCTAAACACGCTCGATCATGGTCCTTCAAACACGGCCTCAGGTAACACTCCATATCCTATCTCTAGCTATCTCTCTGACACTTGTTTCTCCGCAGCACATCGGTCTTTCATGGCAGCTGTCATACACAACGATGAACCAACCTCATACAACGACGCGGCAAAACTCAAGATATGGCGTGATGCAATCATAAAAGAAATCGATGCATTTGTACTCACTGATACATGGGACGTCACTGATCTTCCTCCGGGAAAGAAAGCTCTTGGCAATAAATGGATTTTTAAGAACAAGTTCCGTTCGGATGGCTCTTTGGAACGTCACAAGGCACGCCTTGTGGTTCTTGGAAATAACCAAACTGAAGGCGAAGATTTCACTGAGACTTTCGCACCTGTTGCCAAATTGTCAACCGTTCGGTTTATACTCAAGATTGCCGCGGCTAGGGATTGGTTTGTACATCAAATGGATGTTCAAAATGCGTTCTTACATGGAGATCTTGAGGAAGAAGTATACATGAAACTTCCTCAAGGATTCACTTGCTCAGACTCCTCTAAAGTCTGTCGTCTGAAGAAGTCACTTTATGGATTACGACAGGCTCCGCGATGTTGGTATGCAAAACTCACTACAGCCCTCCAGAAGTTTGGTTTCTCGCATGAGTATGCTGATCACTCTCTCTTCTCTAAAGTTCGTGGGTCAATATGCATTCATATTCTGATTTATGTGGATAACTTTTTCATCGCCTGTAATGATGCGAAGGCTCTTCAGGAATTTAAAAACTATCTTCAACAATGTTTTCGCATGACCGACTTAGGAAAACTCAAATATTTTCTCGGTCTTGAGGTTGCACGCAATGCTTCAGGCTTCTACATTTCGCAACGCAAGTACGCGTTGGACATTATTTCCGAAGTCGGTCTCCTTGGTGCAAAACCATCACCAATACCCGTTGAACTTAACCATAAACTCGCTTCTGCAGATGGTCCGCCGGCTAATGCCACTCAATATTGCCGACTCGTGGGCCGTCTAATTTATCTCACCAACACTCGACCTGAGCTGGGATACATTGTTCACATCTTATCACAATTTATGCAGAAGCCACTACTACCACATTGGGAAGCTGCGCTGCGCGTCGTTCGTTACCTTAAAGGATGCCCGGGTCAAGGTATTTTTCTCAAAGCTAATGATACTCTTCATATCCGTGCTTATTGCGACTCCGATTGGGCAGCTTGTCCTCTCACAAGGAGATCTCTCAGTGCATATGTTGTATTTCTTGGTGATTCTCCTATCTCCTGGAAGACAAAGAAACAGGATATTGTAGCTCTTTCCTCCGCCGAAGCTGAATACAGAGCTATGTCTTTTGCACTCAAGGAATTGAAATGGGTTAAACAACTTCTTGAGTCCTTCGGTATTACACATCCTTTCCCAATGAAGCTCTACTGCGACAGTAAGTCTGCTTTACACATAGCAGCAAACCCAGTCTTCCATGAGCATACTAAACATATAGAGAAAGACTGTCATCATGTTCGTGAAGCAATACAATCCAAACTCATCACCACCGAGCATGTGACGTCGAAAAACCAGCTTGCAGACATATTAACTAAAGCTCTACCACGTCCGCTCTTCGAATCCTTAATGTCCAAGTTGGGTATTCGCAACCTCACACTTCCAACTTGAGGGGGAGTATTAGGATAAAGACTACATATATTAGAGATAATGATGTGAATATTCTTTTCCTTATTAGATTAGGACTAACTCTTGTATAAATGCCTTATGTTGTTATGGTAAGAGAACACACACAATTCACTTTATTTCACTACTAAACATGAGCTCCACATCATCAAACCCATATACATTTGTAGCACTAACATCTTTTGTGCACTTTTTAAGAGTTTCCAACATTTCTTCTTCACTTCGTTCACTTGTTGCTGGACAAAACTCCAAGTCTCTAACAAGGAGATCCACAAAATCATCCACTTCACTTGGATCATTCCCATCATGATTTGCATTTTTTTAACTCATCCCAGTAATCATATTCATGCTCCTCTTTATTTTCGTCGTCGTCAACGTAACGACCTTTCTCCATTTCAAAGGCTTCAACATGTGAAATTAGCTCCTCATCAGTGATGTCAAAAGAATCACCATGCCTCAAACCTAAACCTTCAAGCCTAAGAATCGGTGCCTCTAAAATATGCGTCTCGCCATCGATGATTTCTTTTTAACGTCACAAAAAAATTCATAGATTTGTCTACTTCGTGAATTGTTCGAAAATTTACCAAGCCTTGGTCATCAGTTATGGTTGTTGGTTTTGTTGATAATTCACCCTTTGCATCATAACCCCAATATGTAACTTCAAGAAAAGTTCTCATATCTGCAACATCGTATTCTTTCATAAGCACTGCTTCCAGTTCTGAGAATTTTGTTACATTGCCGCAATCAATAGTTCTCCCTTTCCTTGACATGTCTATTTTAAAATCCCAAGTATCATTGGTACTGCTAATCCATCTTCCAGCTATTACAACAATGTTTTCAACGATGCCTAACAAATAATTAAAAACAAAAATTTTAAAAATATATACAATTTTAAGTTGACCAAATACAAAATATAATGAAGTTGTAACACCCGGCCCATATGGCCCAAAAGGAAAAAAAATATATTAAACCCTAAGCTACATGTGTGTGTGTGTCTCGACGAGAAGAAAACAAAAAAAAAGAACGGAAGAAGAAGAAGAAACATGACGGCGGCGCATGGAGAGAGAGAGAGAGAGGGAGATGTTGCGACGGCGAGGAAGAGAGAAGGTGAGAGAGGCGCCGCGCGAGAGAGAGGTTGGTGGTGGTGAT
>OVAN01008369.1:0-18266 GCA_900406275.1 Anastatica hierochuntica | reverse complement strand
TACCTTACTTACTACAACTAGACCCCGTTAATCTTGCGGGCTAGGAGCGGTCGTTAGGTCATTATAAATATTTAAAACTTGCCCTCCAACACCATGGCACATTATGGAGGATCTATTCTCCAAAGTCTGAGATTAAATTAAATGGGAGGAGGACCCAACCTATTAGGCCCAACTGGCGCACAAAAACCATCCCAAAGCGCATGATCACTCAAAGACCCCCAAGGACAATAAATCTAACGCTAAGAATGGGTCTGAAAACTCTGCGAAGGGTGGCTCCAAAGGATAGTCGAATCCCTTTGCAAAAGCGAAACACAAGAAGTATGTGCCCATGGCCTAGCCCGACATGTTCGACATGGTGATACCCGTAGATGAGATAGTGACCCAGCTGGAACATTTGTCATGAAAAGTCAAATGGCCAGTGAAAATGCGGTCCCCCCAGTACAAGAGAGACGCATCCAAATTGTGCGATTTTCACCACAACTACGATCACCTAACAGAGGATTGCTTCCAGCTAAGGCTCGAAGTGAATGAGTTGCTAAGGAAGGGATACCTATGAGAGTTTCTCTCGGACAAAGCAAAGACACTTATTCACGAACAGACCAAGAATGACATCCCCATGGGGCCAAGGTCTGATTTGCCAAGGCAAGATCATGTCATCAACTTCATCACTGGAGGATAGAGGTAAGCGGAGTGACAATCTCTGCCGCCAAGAGAAGCACTCGCGCTGTCAAAATCCACCATGAAGTAGATGTTATGGCGATTTACAAAGAACTCGAAGATGGCCCTGGTGTAATAAGCTTCGCCACTAACACCGAAGAAGAAGTGATAACTCCGCACCAGGATGCCCTGGTGATATCGTTAAAAGTTGTGAACTGCCTCATAAGGCGAATCCTTATCGATAATATAAGCTCAACTAATATATTCTTCACCAATGCCTTCGAAGACTTAGGACTAGACGAAGAAGAGATCACCAGAAAGTCCACTTCTCTAGCGGATTTAGTGGCGAACTTAATCAGACCATTAGAGAAGTAACCCTACCAGTATACGTCGGAGGTATCAACCAAAGGACCAAGTTCCTCATCATTGATTTCTCCTCAACGTACAATGCAATAATGGGGAGGCCCTTGATACACGATATGAAGACCGTTACATCGACGTTACATTAGTCCTTGAAGTTCCCAAAACCTTGGGGAATAAGAGAGATTAGAAGAGATCAGGAACGGGCCCACTCGTGCTACCATACGACCCTCAGAGCCATCGCTCCAAAGCCCCGCTCAATGGCCGACACCATGGAAACCTATGCCGAGCCATTGCATAAAGTAAGTAGCCCTCGAAGAACAATGTCGCATACCGGTCAGGGGGCAAGGCCACAGGCAAGAGGCGAAACTGACGAGAGCACAAGGATCGATTGAGGTAAACAAATACCTATACCATGGTGCCAAATAAAATATGGGGCCCTGTTTAGGGAGATTATGATTTTAGTTTTTTCCATATTTAACCGTCCATGATTCAGAGGGAAGTCTAGAATAAAAAATTGATTTTCAGTGATAGAGCGATTTATCATCTAAATGATTCTTTTTAAAGAAAAGCCGGTATAAATTAAACGCTTCCGAAAATAACTAAACCGAGCCTAAATGTTGTGGACTAGGTGGACCACAAAAACCTATGTTAGTAATAACCAAGGATAATCGGGAAATCTAAACAGAGAAAGCCGCAAGCATCAATGATGCTTGCATCTTCCTTTTTGGAGGGCAATAGGGTACAACCCTAGACCCACCAAGGCTAACAAGGCAACTTAAAAAATTCATGTAATGCGGACCAGCTCCTAACCATGGTTCATGCAATGCAGACAAGCTCCTAACCATGGTAAAAATCCATATAATGCGGACCAACTCCTAACTATAGTCCATCTAATGCGGAAGGACTCCTAAAAACCATGGTTAAAATGCCATGGCGAAATGCGGATAGACTCCTAATGGTGGTAGATGCAATGCATCAAAACTATGAGTTAGCAAAACTAATGGAACATGTGCACCCCTGTCCGTCCTAGTACGCGACTCATAGAAAAACTTAAAACCGGTCGGTAACAATAAAGCTAGCAAAAACTCTAACACAAAGTGTAAATAAGGCTACGCGCCCAGGGACTAAATGTCTAAACAGGCAGATGTGCCCAAAGGCCTTGTGCCCACCGAGTTCACAAACTCACCAAGGCTTTATGCCCAATAAGACCTTGTACCCACTAAGGCTTTATCTCCACAGACCAATGATCCAACTGATCTATGTAATAAAACATGATCAAATCGACCCTAAGACTTGATAATTAAATGGTTATGAATTCGAGACTCATAAAGCGTAAAATTGGCAAGACCTTGTCTCACAGTACCAAAATTTCATAATCTGACAGTTATGAACCCATGGTTCGCCAGGGCTATATGCCCCACAATTAGACTTGATTATGACAACCACGGACCCCTGGTTCTCTAACGCCATGTGCCCCCGGGCTTAGATATCAAATCTAAAAGTTTGTAAATCTAATGCTCCAGAGACCATAGTCCATTAGGGCCATGTGCCCCACGCTTCCTCGAGGATGGATTCAATGACAAAGGATCATGGATCTACCAAAACTATGGATCTTTGGGCCCCAACAGTGCGACCAGAACAAACAGCTAAAGAGTGCTTCAACCTTCCAAGGTCAAAAGCCCCAAAAATATGAATGTCACACTCAAAGAGAAAGAAAGCCCTGGAACTTGATGTGTACATATTTTATTACATATTTTGGTGTATTTTAGCTTAGTTTCATCCAAATTTAGGTTGTAAATATTGCATATAAGTCTTAGAATCCATGAGTTTGAGTGTAGAGTCTAGTTTAGGGTCATATTGCATTTACATGTCATTTCTTTGCATTTGTAGGTACAACTTTTAGACGGATTCATGGAGGCTCTACATATGAAATCAAGGTGGATTTGGAGCTAAGGAATCAAGGAAAATAGGAGCCAAATGCTATGGAAGAATATTGGACCAATTGGAGTATTCAAAGGAAAGAAGAAGAGGCCAAAAACTACCAAGGTGACCAGTTGTCGACCTGGAGGTCGACAGTGGGACACCTTGGGTCGACAACTACCTCCCTTGGGAGCCCTGCTGCCCAAGGTGAGCTACTGTCGACATGTAGGTCAATGGTAGCCTACTTTTGGGCTACAGCAGGGCACCTTGACATGAAAAAAATGCTTTTAGGGCAACCACACTTCTTCCCTTTAGTATAAATAGTTTCTCATGTGAACCAAGAACATATCTTTGATCATCTAACATTGTTTTTCATCTATCTTTTAATATTTTGGAGATCAAACTATTTTAATAACTTATTTAATACTTTTGAGTGGATTTGGATATTTTCTTTTCATATCTTTCTCTTAGATTTATTTCTAAGAACAACGGAGCTCAAAGACCCAACTCTTATCTTTGGATTTCCATGACTCTTAGTGAGTAGATCCTTTTTGGATCTTAAGATGTAGTTGGTTAAGGTTAGATATAGGGTTATGATGGATGATTAGCCTAGATTTTGGCATAGATTCCTACTAGATCTTGTTTGGTTCTTCAAAGTTCATTGCTTGCTTATTGACGCCTAGAAAGTGTTCGATGAAATGCTTGAGAGAACAAGATCTATGGTTTTCAATTTGAGCTATGAGAGTAGTTTGCCAAATGGGGAAATCAAGGTGTTAAATGGTTAAAGGTACTAGTAGTTTACTATCACATACATGTTTAGTTAGGCAACAAACGAGAGTTGAGCCTTGTAATGTGTATAGGTGAACAGATCTTCGCCATGAGAGTGGGTAGATCGATTAAGGAGGGATCCTTGGCCTAGGAATAGTTTCAATCCTCTAATATTGCCTTAGAAAAGTCCAATACATCACTAGATCGACCCCGAACCCATTATTATTATCTCAAGATCCTATCTTTTTATTGTTTACATCCAAGATCACTCTTTTATTGCTCTTACTTGTTGCTAGTTTAATTATTGCTTTCATTTATGCTTTTAATTATGTTTGGCCTTGTTGATCACTAGATTTAGTGGAGACCCACGACAATCCCCATCTAAATCGACCACCTAGACTAGGATTTCTAGTGTATTTTCCCTTTGTTTAGATTCCTACTAGTATAACCTTTAAATCCTTGGACAACCCTAAAGTACTACGGTTTGACCCCGTTCTCTTGCGGGACTGAGAGTAGGCTTAGGTTTATAAATAGTAAACTTGGACCACGTCAAATTTTGGTGCTGTTGTCGGGGATTTAGGCTTTAGCTAGAATTTTCAAAGAGATTTCTAGAATTCAAGTACTAGGATTTATCTTTTTGGTTATTTCATTTAAGTTTCTAACTTTCTTTTGTTGATTTTCTTTGATTTGTGAAGGTACATGATAACAAGGTTAAGAAGTGAGCCAAATACAAGACTTCGTGACATTGATCCAACAATCATTGAAAGACAATAATCAAAACAAAGAAGAGCTAGAGAAAGACAAGCCCATCTAAGAAGGTTGGGTATGAATCAAGAAGTTGAACAAGAGAATCCTCCACCTATGGAGAACCCTCAACAAGAGCAATTTCCCCTTCCAAACCATGGGAATTTTGTTGGTCAAGAGGACCGAGAGAACTGCCCATTCCATCTCCCTAGAGAAGAACCAAGGATTGGAGAAGGCGATGAGCCATTCACTAATGGAGAAAGGATGGGTATAAGATCCCTACTAATCCGCAACAACAACTTTGAGATCAAGTCAAGCTTGATCAATATGGTCCAAAACGCTAGATTCTTTGGTCTTGCATTGGAAAACTCTCTAGAGCACTTGGACAACTTTGAAAGGTTAACTGAGACGGTAAAGATTAATGGAGTGTCGGAGGAGATCATCAAATTGACTTTGTTTCCATTCTCTTTACGAGACAAAGCCTCTCAACGTGAGAAAAGTGTTGTGACATCTTCTATCACAACATGGGACAAATGTAAAAGGAGATTCTTGACTAAGTTCTTCTCGCCCAAAAGGACGACTAAGATAAGGAATGAGATCTCTACCTTCAAGCAAGGAGGAATGGAATCACTTTATGAAGCTTGGGAACGGTTCAATGGATACATAAGGAGTTGTCCTCACCATGGTATCACCAAGGGAAACCTACTTCAAATCTTCCATAGAGGTATCCATGAGAAGTACTGCTTGGCTTTGAACACTAATTCTTCACGGAAAGCTTTGCTAATCTTTTCGCCGATCAAGAAGACAAACTCATAGACAATCTCGCCCAAAGCGACAAATTGCGATGGGGATGATTATGATAGAACGGTGAGAAGTACGAGATAAAAGGAAGACAAGATCAAGGAGCTTAGTGACAAGGTTGATAGGCTCAATCAACAAAAAAGAAGAAGTGTTCACTTTGCGGATACCAAAGTCGAAGGACAAGAGGGTGAAAACCAAGAAGAAGTGAGCTACATCCAAGGAGGGTACTACCAAAAACCCTTTAACCAAGGATAAAAGCCTTTCAACAACAACAACTTCTCCTACTGAAGCACTAATGTGGAAAATCCACAAGATCAAGTCTATCCTCCCAAAAACTAACCAACAAGGGTACTAATACCAATCTAAACAAGGCTACTACCAAAAGCCTCAACAACAAGCCGATTCTACCAAAGAAGAAGAGAATCAACAACACTCCTCATCCATGGGACGATATTGTCTTTACTCTTAAAGACGAGAATATTATTGATGAATTTGAGAGTATATTTTTGAATCCTCTTGATGAGATTGTTGGTTGCCTGAATGTGGAATCGGTTGGAAACCCGATTGATAAGGAAGGTCATGCCGGATTTGACCATGAAATTGAAGTGATAAGTGCTCCAATTGAAAAAGAGCTTGAGAAGAAGGACACTCCTTTGGCTAAGGGAGATGTCGAGATTGAGAAAGAAGAGGAAGAACCTTTGATCGTTGATGAGGCTACTAAGGAAGAATTTTTTGAGGAAGCTAAGGAAAGGGAAGGCTTCAAGGAGAAAGAGAAACTCAATGTCTCAAGGAAAGAGACATTTAAGAGAAAAGATGAGGAACCAAGGCCTCCTAGTAACGCGCTTAGTGAGATGGACATATGCGAAGAGAAATTCTCCATTTTGGATTATTCTTCTACAAAGTACCGCTTACCTTACCCTCAATGTTATAATAAGGAGATATTAGGGGTGCTCTATCATAAGATGAAACATGATGGTAACTTAGACATCCCTTAAGAATGGTATGAGATGGCTAAAACTGATGCAAGGGTTAAGGAAAAGCTTGAGAAGAAATTGGCCACCATAGAGAGGGTAGAGAAGGTGCTTCAAGCTAATAATATCCCAATTTATATAGTGGGAGAGAAGTTCTTAAAGAGGAGCAATGTTGAAGGAAGGCTCGTAGTGCCATGTGCTCTAAACGGCTCCCAATTTGAGAATGCATTAGCGGATACCAGCGGTTGCTTGAACATGATCTCTCTAGACCGTGTCAAGGATCATGGTTTGGAAAGTGAAATCAAAGAAGGGGCTAATCCCGTACTTTCGGAGATGCTACACGGAAAGTTCCAATAGGAAGGTTGGGAAATGGAAGCTAAGAGTGGGAAATACGTATGTGGAGAGTAACTTTGTGGTAATGGATAACAAATCTCACCAAGCTAAATTTCCAATTCTACTTGGAACCCTCTTCTTGTTAACTACGGGTGCCATAATTGATTGTGAAGCAAAGAAGTTGACATTGAAGTTTGTTGACAAAGGAGTATCTTACCCTATGATTGAACTTGATAAATACATTAGGTATTGTGGTACAATGTACCAAAGAGAGGCAAAGGAAATGCCTAGAATTCATGGTGAGAAGGTAGCTAGAGAAGAAGACATGAAAGAACTTGGATCTCGAAGTTTCAAAAGTGGCTACAACCCGAATGTCTACAAGGGAAAAGGAGTTTCTAACTTCATCAAGATAAGGGATTATGCGACAAAGAAGGCACCGATAGGACCCGACTTTGAAAGGATGGTCCTCCACTTCATCAACTACAAAAGGAAAGAAGAATGGTCAAGCTAATGACCTTAAACAAGCGCACTTGAGAAGCAATCTCATGCATATCCTTTGTAAATATTTCGTTTTAAGTCTTTAATTTTCGAGCTTTTCAATTCAATACTGATGATATGTCTTGGGATAACCTTGTTCCAAAGACATCATTTTGCTTAAGCTTAGGTGACAAGGGATAACCAATCAAAGAAAGGGTCAAAGCCAAAATGGAATATGGATGGACATTTCCAACAAGTCACCATGACTTAGTAATTAAGAGCATTCCTTTGGTTAAGGTAAGTTCTCTTGAATTCAAGCATTTCATTTGCATTTTACCACTTTAAAAAAATTTCAAGAGTGATTTCGCAAAAGTTTGATTTAAGAAAACTTGACTCCTTTTGATCCATTTAAAAACCTTTGGTACAAGATTTTGCAAGTTCAAGAAATAAGTTTTCCCTACAATTCTGAAAAAAAAAATTCAATTTTGGACCACTTTGCAAATTTCCCCTTTGAAAATTGAATTTTTAGAAATTTGGGGGACCATCTTTTAAATATATTTTGTACTACTTCCTCTCATCCACAACTTTAAAGAATGTACTTTTCTCTCTCTCTTCCTCCCATTTTGTCACCATTTTTGAAACCAAGAGAGGAAGGAAGAAGTTTTGTATTTTCAAGAGAGATTTGTGTTGAAAAAACTTTGATTTTGATTTTTCTAAGTTCATTCAAGGTTCTCTCTTCATCCCATTCTCTTCAAAACATCAAGAACAAGGTATGAAAATCTCTAAAACCTCCTTTATCATCTTTGAGATTTTCGATTTGGGGGGGGGGGGAAAGGAGATAATGATGTTTAAAGGGATCTTAGGCTAGAGAAAGCTTGGTTATGAAGGTTTAATGAGCTATATCTGCTTAGAAACACTTAGAATTGCATGAATCTAAAGTTGTTTTCTTGAAGTGAATAGTACTTGAATCTTCTATGTTGGGGAAACTTGAGCTTTTTGATCTATGTTGGTTATGGGTGTTAGATATGGTTAGAGCCATTCATCACTTTCTTGATTTGGGAAAATTGTAGGGGTGTTTAAGACACCTAAAACTGTCGGTTTCTATGTTCCCATAAATAGAAATTTGATTTTTGGTTCTTTCATAGCTTAACTTGAGGTGATTGTTTGAATGCTTGGTTTTTTGAATATGTTTGTACTTACTACTTTGGGTCTAATCCATGAGCTATGAATTTGGGCATATTATATTAAGTGCACATCATGTCTAAATTTAGATTTTTTTAAAGGTATCATTTGGATTTTTNAATATGGATTTATTGTTTAAAAGGTATCATTTGGATTTTGAACTTGGTAGTCTAGAAAGCATTTGAGCAAAAGCCATTAGTTTGAGAAGTGAAAAGTCAAGTGCATGTTTTAACTTTAATGGCCGAAAATTGCATTACATAATATGATGACATTTTGGTTCTAACTAAGTATGATGCATTCTGGTCAATGAGTTATAGCTTGGGATAGTTGATTGGATCATGGAAATGTTTGTGCTTAATTGATAATTCCAATTCAAGGCTACACCCTTTGCTTTCTCATTATGGCCTTTAATTTTGGAAACTCACTTTGCTACATTCTTAAGTGTAGGGTCCAAACGAATGGCACCACCACGACAAGCTATGTGACTATCTTACCCCACATGGTCGGAAAAGGAAAAGAAACAATACTTCCATCTTCAACGGAACTCGAAAGTAAAAGAACATTGTGGTTGGATGAGAACATGATGTCTAAGATGGGGATCGACCACCAAGTGAAGTACTTGCTAGGGTACATGGACCTTGGAAGATTGTTTGAGATTCGCTATCCCACCTATGTCCAACCTACTCTTCAATTCCTAGCCACAATGGACTTTCACCATGGGAATGACTTCGAAACTAGTCTTGGATATGCGACCTTTCGGATAATGAATGAAGAGTATATCATCTCGACAAAAGACTTATGTCGAGTTTATGGGTTCAAAAGGAATATAAACAAGAATGGATTTCGGGATGGTTTGGATTTGAGCAAGCTATGGAGAACGATAGCATTAGGAGACTACGTTGCGGATGAAGTCACCATAACCAAGATTTGCAATCCAACAATACGCTACACAATGGAATTCTTGGCGAATTCCTTCTTTGTGAATGGGAACTGCCATTTTGTGAGGAACAATACTATGCATTTCTTGTTCCAAGGATTGAAGAAGAATCTATAGGAGCACGATAGAAGATGGTTTGACCCCTTGGGAGTAGACACAAACACGGGGATGATCTTCGTTGCCATCCTTCTTGAACATGTTGTGGACATTCAATTACAAAAGAAGCCCGTGATAAGGATTTGTGGAATGCTTACCCCGTTATTCCGATACTTTGGAATAAACCTTGAGGGTTGGAAGAACAAAGAATATTATGAAGATATCAATGATGAAAACCACATAGAAGGAAGGAGCCTTGACATGCAATATTTGTTAGATCGAAGGTTCATTTTTGGCTTTGGCCCTAATGGAGAGGTCCTTTGTACATTCATGAACGTGCACCGAAAATGGCATGTATGCAATATTCCTTTGAATCCATGGACTACCACTACTGTGACCCCTTCAATAGCCTTCAACTCCCTCCAAACCTTGCAACAAAAAGGACGGAACTCCACTTACATCCAATTATCCAACTAGACGATGAACAAGAAGCGCCCGAAAGAGAAGAAGATGAAGAAAGCTTTGGACATGAATTCCTTAGCCATCCATGTTAACCAACAAACCAAAGGTCACCTCATGAGCACCTCTTGGAGAATCAAGTCAAGTGCAACATTCTTCAAATCAAGAAGAACACAAGCATGATTCCACGGTTATGGAAGGCGATAAAGGGGAGTGTCAAGTACAACCGCTACGCCTCCTCCATCAATAGCGACGAGGACGATTATAAAAGGAAGAAGCATGTGTTTAAAATGCCGAGGCATTCAATGGCTAATCCGCCCTTGACTATCCGAGAACTGCAAGAGCAAATGATGCAACCACCGAGGAGTTCGTTCCAAGGACAATCATGGAGAAGAAACGAGAACGATCCCATCGCCCTACCATCAAGACCGAGGTGGGTATCCTACCGTTATGAAGACCCCGAGCCATCCATTGATTCCTCTAGACACTCATACATATGAGTTTTCACAAGGTATGCCTAAAATCCTTTGTAAATACCGTTGCATATTTTCGTTTTTGATGTGTGTTCTAAAGGTCACTCTCATGTTTTAAAATTCACCGAGACAGTGAAATTTAAGTCCGAGGGAAGGGGCTTAGTACTAATTACATTTTGAGTTTTGATGGTTTCTTTTCTCTTCACATATTGAGTCATGCATTGTATATACTATGATTTGTGAAAAACCAAAAAAATTTGAAAATTTTCGAAGAAAACAAAAAACATTTTCATTTTGTTTTCAAAGCTTTTCATATAGATTGCATCCATTTTGTAAATACTATATTTTTTAAGTGCATATAGGATTGCATTTTGTATAGGGAACAATGATAGAACTACCTCATAGATAGTTGGGTTTTGTTTAATGACCAATGCCCTTACTAGAAGTAAAATGTTGCATAGACCACTTTTTTTTCTTAGGAAAATTAGTGATTGGAATTAACCACTTAAAGGTCTTTGCGAATATGGAAGTAAGCTATCTTTTGAGTCAATTCCTATCTAAGATGGCTTTTAATGAATGTTAATATCTTTCCTATTGTCTTTTACATGACCATGGGAAATAACTACATTTGAGCTACGTTTTAACCATTTTTACCACTCTTTCTTAGCTCAAATGACTACTCTCATATTTAGAGTAGTGACCAACTCTTGTAAACCCTTAAACCTTTCCTTTAAAACCCCCTATTATCTCGATATGTTAGGCCTCTTTTGAAAAGTGAACACATGGGAAAAATCCCGAGTGAATTGAAGTTGAACGACAAAGAGGACACTTCCTTAGAGTTAGTCTCACTTTAAGGCTAACTAGAGTCATAGGAGGGGAAAATCTTTGTGGTTTTGAGTTTATCTAAGTCTTGGGAATGGTTAGTGTGTATAGAGTCAAGTAGATGTTCGTTAATGCATATACGATCCTAGGTTATTTGAATAAGAAAAAAGAAAAAGGAAGAAGTAAATCGAAAAAGATAGAAAAGAAAAGTGAAAGAAAAAGGCACTAGAAATTAGTACTAAGTTTAAGCTCTGACCTTAGAAACTAAAAGCTTAGAGAGTCCACCCTTGAAAAGAAAAAGAAGTAAAGAATCAAAGTGATTAGATAGTGGCTTTTAAAATCAAAAGAAGGTTAGTAGCTAAGAAGTTTAAAAAGTTCAAGAATCTCTAGTTGTCTACAAAAAGAAAAAATGAGTGAGTTTCGTTCAATAAAAGTTTATGGTTTCTAGATCTAGGATGAGAAGCATATCAAGTAAGTGTCTAGATCCTTAGGAAGCAATAGGGTGGGAATAATTAGAGGAAGTAAATGCTTTGTATGCGTAAATTTTTTGACTCCCACCTTGCTTTTGCCTATTGTCTTGCACTAGCTTTGTTTAAGAGAAACCATTACAAATCGAGTGAATCCTATTCTTTTTACACTTCTTTAAATAAACCCTTCTCTGAACTCCAAACCGAATGGATGAGGTGCATTTCCCATAGGTAAAGAACTCACGCCTAAGCTTAATTGAATGTAAAAAGGAATTGGCGATGGGATAGTTTATGGATGCTTAGCTTAGATTCTAAGAGTTGATTTTGTGATGATCATGGAGAAGTACATAAACTCTTAGATGATCTTTCCACCATTTTACTTGTTTTGAGGACATTAGGCATAAGGCATTACTTTTCTTATCTTGGTTTTGAGTTCCCACTTGCAAACCTCATTTCCAGGTTTGGTCTTTGTTGTTTGCTAGAGAACAAGCAAACGACAAGTCCGGGGGTGTTGATGTGTATATATTTTCTTGTATATTTTGGTGAATTTTAGATTAGTTTCATCCATATTTAGGTTGTAAATATTGCATATAAGTCTTAGAATCCATGAGTTTGAGTTTAGAGTCTAGTTTAGGATCATATTGCATTTGCATGTCATTTCTTTGCATTTGTAGGTACAACTTTGAGATGGATTCATGGAGGCTCTAGAGATGGATTCAAGGTGGAATTGGAGCTACGGAATCAAGGAAAATAGGAGCCAAATGATATGGGAGAAGATGAGACCAATTGGAGAACTCAAAGGAAAGAAGAAAAGGCCACAAACTGCCAAAGTGACCAGTTGTCGACCTGGAGGTCGACAGTGGGGCACCTTGGGTCAACAACTGCCTCCCTTGGGAGCCCTGCTGCCCAAGGTGAGCTATTGTCGACCTATAGGTCGATGGTAGCCTGCTTTTGGGCAATGGCAGGGCACCTTGACGTGAAAAAATGCTTTTAGGGCACCCACACTTCTTCCTTTTAGTATAAATAGCTTCTCATGTGAACCAAGAACATATCTTTGATCATCTAACATTGTTTTTCATCTTTCTTTCAATATTTTGGAGATCAAACTATTTTAATAACATTTTTAATACTTTTGAGTGGATTTGTATCTTTTCTTTTCATCTCTTTCTCTTAGATCTATTTCTAAGAACATGGGAGCTCAAAGACCCAACTCTTGTGAGTAGATCCTTCTTGGATCTTGCAATGTAGTAGGCTAGAGTTAGATCTAGGGTATCGATGGATGATTAGGCTAGATTTTGGCATAGATTCCTACTAGATCTTGTTTAGTTCTTCAAAGTTCATTGCTTTCTCATTGACGCCTAGAAAGTGTTCGATGAAATGCTTGAGAGAACAAGATCTATGTTTTTCACTTTGAGCTATGAGAGTATTTTGCCCAAAGGGGACATCAAGGTGTTAAATGGTTAAAGGTACTAGTAATTTACTATCACATACATGTTTAGATAGGCAACAAACGAGAGTTGAGCCTTGTAATGTGTATAGGTGAATAGATCTTTGCCATGATGTGGGTAAATCGATTAAGGAGAGATCCTTGGCCTAGGAATAACTTCAATCCTCTAATAAAGCCTTAGCAAATTCCATTACATCACTAGACCGACCTTGAATCCATTACTATTATCTCAAGATCCTATCTTTTTTATTGTTTACATCGAAGTTCACTCCTTTATTGCTCGTACTTGTTGCTAGTTTAATTATTGCTTTCATTTATGCTTTTATTTATGTTTGGCCTTGTTGCTCGCTAGATTTAGTGGAGACCCGTGACAATCCCCATCTATATCGACCACCTAGACTAGGATTTCTAGTGTATTCCCTTTGTTTAGGTTCTACTAGTCAAGCCTTTAAATCCTTGGACGACCCTAAAGTACTACGATTTTACTCTGTTCTCTTGCGGGATTGAGAGTAGGCTTAGGTTTATAAATAGTAAACTTGGACCACGTCAGAACTCAGAAGAGAACACGAGGAGCTAATATCTGCCATGGGCCTGACAGGACTGGACAACTAAAAGATGGACCCGAAATCCATAGCCTGCATCTTCAGAAAGAAGTTTGGAGATAATCCAGTGCACACCCATCTGTTACAAAGGTAGCTGTTGCGGTTCACCAAGGCCTCGATATTGATTCGGCATCTCTTCGATAGAATATGTGTACCAAGATAATAAATTAAAAAGATGATCGAACAATAAAGAAGTCAAATAAGTGAAATGCAATAAGAAGAAGCCAAACAAAAAATGGGACGAAAGCCCCAGGGGTCTATCAAGATTAAAATTTCGGGTCTCAAAGACACACAAAACTTTGAGGCCAAATAGCCTAAGAACGAGCTCGACAACACAGAGACCCAAAAGAAGTTCAGCACCCGTAAAGGAACTCACGCGGGACAAAATATGGCGCTGGTCAAAACCAACGCATACAAGTCAAGGCAGCAATCGTTGACTTTCATGGCCCCTCAATGAAAAGCCATCAGAGGTATCAGAACTATTCCCACTTGAAGAATTAATAAGGTTCGCCATGGCCTCCACTAATAGGAATGATACCCTTGCGTTGAGGTGTTAATATGATCCCTTAAACGATGGGGGAAAGGTCACTTAATGAAGTATCTATATCCCGCATACAAAGACGATGGCTACCTCGGAAGTCAGTTCAGATTCCCTCGAACTAAGGCCAAGACTAAGATAGGGAATATACTAGAGGGGCAAAAGCCAAATAAGATATAATGGAAGGCCATGGCAACAAGTTTAAAATATACAAAAGGCGAAGGAGCCAGGGGATTTTATTATATCATCAGAAAAGTTCTTACAAAGGAACGATGACAAGCCAAATACTACAAAGCATATTCTCAAGAATGAAATCTACTACATTGGGCTTCATCAATACGTCTCGAACGACTAAGCTAAGGTGAGAAGCCATGCAATGCCCTAGAGGAGTTCTGCTGAAACCAAGGACGTCTCTTCTCCTTGGGCTCGAGTGCCCATCCAAAAAAGTCAGATCCACCCCAGGATTTACATCAAGTGTCCCCATGGGAGATGAGATCAGACTAGATTATAAACACCAAGGCCGAAGATGGGGATGAAGCACCTAATGGAGACTCACCCACAATCTGGAGAAGAATCGAGTCCTTCTATTGCCATGGTGGCGATAGACCCCATAGAGTCCAAGGGGACCCAAGCCCGCCCATTGTGGCTGTTGTAACCACGATGGCCCAATATGGCCTGGCGACCATACTAAGGGTTCCTCTGTATTCTGTCCATAATTTTTGGTGCTCATGCGGCTTATCTTCAGTTTGAAGAGCCATCTTGACTCCATTAATCCTCATTATGGATAGCCTTGGCGATGACAAAGTTGAAAAAAACGCCAAGGGTGTCCATTACGGTAGGAAGAAATCACCAAGGTTGAATTCCATTCGGATAGCCATGGCAGTAGCCAAGGCAATGGCCCACCATCGCCACCTAGCTCGATGGTAGATCTCGAAGGTTGTCACTTCGTAATCAAAGGCGTTGCGCACCTTCAGACCGACTTTGAAGTACCATGGAAAGACCGATGTGAAGCGATGGTCTCGGCTCCTTATACCAACAAGATATCCACCCTAGGACGACGAAGGGAATCCAAATGTGACCCCTGAATTTGGCGCGATTTTGTGTTCTTTGTTGTTTTTACAGGGTTCGAGCTTGAATGTGCGAAAAGGAAGCATTTTGGATGGATTTCAAGCTTCGAAGGAAGTGTTCGCGCAAAGCTGGAAAATACCCAGATTTTTGGACACAGGTCGACCGATCCAGGGAAATGGATCGATCGATCCCAGACCGAACTTATTTTAGACCGGATTTCATCAGAAAGACTTAGACTCGAGTTTCTCTTTACATTATGCAATTTTTTTTGACTTTGAGAGAGCTTTGAGAGATTTTGTAACCTAGGGAGAAGAAGCATCTTAGATCTTCAATTGAGAAGCTTACGAAACCCTCTTTTAATCTTATTTATGCAATATACGATCATGTCTCTCAATTCAATTCGTGTTCTTACTTTATCTATGAGTGAGTAGTCTGTTCATTGGGTTTAGGGTTCTCACAGAGGGGATTCATGATTTATTGATATAGAATTGCATGTTTAGGTATATTATCTAACAGATCTTCGTTTATAGTTAATCGTAATGCATGAAACTGAATTGATCACTTAGTTTCTGATCTAAGGTTTTTTAACTGCTGGAAGATGAATGATTAAAAGCCTGAAAGAATTATAGATGAGCAATTCTTCTTAAGCCAACGAAAGTTGATGTTTAAGTGAGTTGTGAACCTATCAAACCTGTTAGTACTGCATGACTAGAAATCGAGGGTCAACGGAAGTTAGTCTCGAGGTTTCTAGTGCATAGGACGCTGATACTATAGAAGTAAATCAATTCTAGATTAGAATTTAAGTTCAAGACGGTTCTTAACCTCTTCCCTAATCTGTAGTTTAAGTCAACAATGAATTGTTTCCCCGAGAATACCCGATGCCCAACACTTCTTTGATTGTTTTACAACCTCGTTTGCTTGTTGCGTTTCCTTTTCTCTCTTATTTTCTATTTTTGCATCATTCTTCAAGACATCTTTTTAGCCTTAGCCCACTGTTTGTTCTTAACTCTTCGTGCTACTCTTTAGTCTCTGTGGATTCGATCACGAACCACTACAACGTATATCTGCATATCTCGGGTCAAAACCTGAGCATATCAAGTTTTCTGGCGCCGTTGCCGGGGACCAATAGGGAGTCTTAGAACTTAGGATCATTGCATGCCTAAGGCGTTTTTCTTTTTTGTTTTTAATCTCTTCTTTTTCTTTTCTGTTTTTGTGCTTTCAGGTACATGAACATGCCTCACACTAGAAGCCAAGGGACATCAAATTTAGCTGAGTTCGAGCCTGAACCTTCACGCGGCTAGAGAGACAGTAGAAGAGAGAGAAGTTGTTGGAGGTTATTGAAGAGTTTAAGTTTGTTGCAGTCATGGGTGATAACAATGGTGCAGACATTCAAGTTCACAACAATCCTCTCTTTCTTGAAGTTCTTCCAGGAGCTAACCCACCTACTGGAGGTGGTGCAAATGCTACTGCTCAGCAAGCTGGCCAGCAGAATGCTGCAGCTGCGGGGCAGCAACGCGCAAATCAACCTCAACAGAGGATGACTTTGGCGCAATATGACACTTCCAGAGGCCTTCTATGCAAATCATGCCGGACAGGTTTAGTGTATCAAAATCTATGCGAATCATGCTGGACAGGCCGTCCGCCTCCCATTGAGAGGAGAGACTTTGAGATCAAGACTGGTCTCATTATTTTAGTGCTTTAGAACCAGTATCATGGGTTACCATCATAGAACCCTATGCACCATCTGGACAGGTTTAAAGCCAGCTGCAATACTATTCAACACAATGGAGTACCTGCTGATGCTTTGAAATGTAGGTTGTTCATTTGCTCTCTGAATGACAAAGCTACAAGATGGTAATAATAGCTTGGAGCCTGATTCTCTTAGGACTTGGGACGAGATCAAGGCTGCCTTCCTGGGGTATTTCTTTACGAAGTCGCGATCTATGTCTGTGAGAAACAAGATTGTAGGATTTCGCCAACTGAATGCTGAGAGTTTTCATGCAGCTTGGGAGAGATTCAGAGAGTATCTGAATGATAGTCCTCATTATGGGTTCACAAATAGGAATCTCCTCAACATTTTCTACAATGGGGTTGAGAAGAAATATCAGAACACTATGGATACTGCTAGCAATGGGGATTTCATTACCAAGACTGTGCAGGAAGCTTTTGAGTTGGTGAATAACATGGCAAACAGTCAGGCCAATCGCAGATCAGACTTTGAGCATGGTAGAGTCTGATGCAAAGAGAATAGATGATTTCCAGTCAAAGCTCGATGGGATAATGAGGAGAGATCAGCAGAGTGTGAACTTTGTTGGTGAGCAGAATGAATCACCTGTGCTTCAAGAGCAGAAGATGGGGCAGATGTACCAGGATTCAATGGCTGAGGAGCTGGCAAATGTGAATTACATTGGTGGTCAGGGAAACTTCGGTAACAGAGGTTTCATTTAGCAGAATCAGTTCCAGAACAAGCCATATAATCAGAATCAGAGTTTCTTCAATTCTTTTTTCATAACAAGAATGAGAACAATGGCTTCGGAAACAATGGCTTCGGAAACAGTGGTTTCAGGAACAATGGTTATCAGCAGAAGCAGTATGGTTCGGGAGGATTCAAGAAAAATTATCAGTCGGGGTATCAGAATCAGATAGTGAGCTGAAGAAAATGTTGCAGCAAGTGCTGGAGAATCAGACAAAGTCCTCTGCGGATTTGAATCAGAAGGTGGATAACATGTACAGTGATCTCAATGGGAAGTTCGAAACATTGAGCACTCATATGAAATTGCTGGAAACTCAAGTTGCTCAGACTTCTGCTGACAACAGGGTTCCACCAGGCATCATTTCAGGCAAGCCGGAGAAGAATCCGAAGGAGTATTGCAATGTGATTACACTTAGAAGCGGAAAAACGACTGCAGGTTTGTCTGGGACACCGATCGATCGATCCCAGGCCCAGGATCGATCTCAAACTTAGAAATGAGATGGCGCTGGAGAATGCTTGAGTGAACTTGTCTTGATCTCAAACTTACGATTGCTTGTCTTTGTTTAAACTCTTCTAGGCATTCAATCCTTGGACGATACCTCACATATTACAACTAAACCCCGTTAATCTTGCGGGCTAGGAGCGGTAGTTAGGTCTTTACAAATTTT